>ML778052.1:1631697-1646758 GCA_009831015.1 Picea engelmannii | reverse complement strand
GGTAAACTTGAGGTCAAGCTAAATACCCATTTGCTAAAATCCAAGGCTTGACATAACTACAGAGAAAGAGGTCAACATGAGAAGGAATGTGACCATGTCATCTAGATCAATAAGAAGAAGCATGGTGATGAGGGTTGGACTAATAAAGGTAGAAAGAACAAGACCTACCACTATTGCAAAAAATTGGGAAAATTGGAAAATTGGCTTGTTGGTAGAAGACCGAGGACCTAGAGGAGAAAGTGAAGAAAAATAAAATTCAAGGAGATGTGTTGACTAGAAGATCAACCAACTGGAAAAAATTAACTTCAAAAGGTATAACTATATGATGTATGTTTTATGTTAGTGCTTTTTAGGCCATGTATGCTCATACCACTTAGAGAAAATGGATAGTCGACTCTAGTTGTACCCATCACATGGATACAGATTCTTTTCTATTTTCATGATTAAAGAAAGCTATAGAAAAGGAAATATTTGTAAATGGTGATTATGCACTCATTGTTGCTAATTGTGGAAAGATTCAATGTCAAAATGATGTGATCATTGATGTGTATCATGTACCTGGTTTTAGTGAAAATTTGTTGTTGGTAACCCCATCTGATCCATATTTGCAAGAAAGTAGAGTTTTGGTAAACTCATTTTGCTTTGAACTACATGAAGAACAACTTTGTCTTTTCCACTGAAGGATTCTTGGACTTAAAACATTGACTGTATAAGTTCTATGATCTTCCCAAAAAAGAACCTGGACTAAATGCACTCATAGGTCACACTAATAGCTGAAGTACATTGTGGCATGAACTTCTCAAACACTTGAATTTTTCAAGCCTAAACCTGATGGTAAAACATAATATGGTTTCTATTCTACCCAAGAATGTACCCCATAATGGAGTATGTGAAGGATGTATAGTTGCAAGCATCATTGAGATTATTTCAAAAAAGGGAAAGATTGAAGAGAAAAGATTAAACTAGAACGTGACAATAGTGGCCTATGTTCCATGAATCAACCATCTTGACCATCTCTAACTGGTGCAAGATATGTATTAACCTTCATTGATGACTTTTCTAGGTATACTTGGGTGTATTTATTGAAAAATAAGTATTGCAAAAATGAAATATTTAAGGAATTTAGGGCACTCGCTAAAAAGCAATGTGGTTAACCTATGAAATATTTAAGATCTGGCAATGTAAGAGAATACATGTAAATGAGGAATTTGAAAGGTACTTATCATGGAATGGTTTCTCTTGGCTAAGATATATGCCTTAGACTTCCATTGACATAATGGTGTTGCTAAAAGAAAGAATCAAACTTTGGATGAAATGGCACATTGCTTGCTTTAGGCCAAATTTATGTTAACTATTTTTTGGGTAGAAGATGTTTATAGCTCAAAATATTTGCTAAATCTAATTCTGACTAAAGATGTATGAGATATGACATCAATTGAGAAATGGAGTGGAAGGAAATCTTCACTTTGACATCCTAGAACCTTTGGATGTGTTGTGTGGATTCACATTTTGGATTATAGAAGGAAGAAACTAGATGCAAAGAGTTATGTGTGTATGATGACGAGATACTTTGAAGAGTGGAATGCCTATAGATTGTTTTACCCTATCAAAAAAGAGATTATGCAATTTTATTTTGATGATATTATGTAGAAGGCATCTTGAAGATGTAATTTTAGTAAAAACATGTATAGGTGGAAAAATATGCTTTGAATGTGGTAATTTGACACTCTTCCATAGAAATTTTCCCATGGATTATGCACACCCTAGATTTTTAGATATCATAGTCACATGGAAGATATATGAGTATGTTATTGTGAATCTGTCCTTCTCTTCGAGTGTGGCCTCTTGTTGATATCCAAAATGATATTAGAGAAAAAAATGCTCAAATTCTCTTGTGGGCTAGGTGAGAGAATTGCTAGGAATACTATTTGGTGTTTAAATCCCCCGTAGGTCCTCTATTTCCTTTTTTGGTTCCTCATGAAGAGTAATTGTGTGGTTTTTAAATCCCCCTTAGGTACTCTATTTCCTTTTTGTGTTCCTCATGAAGAGTATTTCCTTTTTGTGTTCCTCGTGAAGAGTATTTGTGTGGGAGAGAGTACAAAGAAGGTTTTGCTAAAGATAGAGATTTAGAAACTTCCTTGCAATCAATGTTTATTTTTTATAATTATGTTATTTTTATAAGTTCTTTGTGTAGAAAATGAACTAAAGCCAAAAAGCCTAAAGCTAAGAAAACTAAGTTAGAAAATGAACTAAACATATATGGAAACAATGTTGGGGTTCTTGTGTTTATTTTATTTTATTTTGTATGTTAAACAACACTACCTATAAACAAATCTTAAGTAAACAAAATAAATATGAACAAATATAAAAGATTCATCATGTTTAAGACAAAAAGTGCGTTAAAAGGTGGTGTAAAAATCTAATATATCCCTAATTCAAATAATTGAAAATGAACAAAATATCTAAGAATAATATGACCAAAGACTCTAGATTATCATTCTACGAACATAATCCTTAATTTATCTTAAAAAGTGACATAATGCTAACAACTAATGTGAAAGTTAAGTATAAATCACTTAGGATTGTCCCTATCTTTTCGAGACAATACAAGGAAAATTTAGAAATTCAAAACCAACATAAGAAATGGAAGTAGTTCATGAATTAAAAGAAAATAAAAGGATGCTTAGACTTATATATAATATAATATGTAAATAATGTATGCAATTATGTATAAATAAATTTATAACAAAACACCTAATTGCAAGCCATTATAAATCAATATACCAATATGTCAAAAATATATCACCTATATTATAATTTCTAAACCTTTGATAAGTAATCCTAATATCATCCAACACCATTAAACCTTTACAAATACAAACAATGAATATAAGTATGAAAAAAACTATCACAAAAATGAAACCTTTATTTTCTCCCCATACTCCTCTAAGAAGAAAATGTGGTTTAATAACTAAGCAATTGTCTCATCTAATCAATAATAACGTCAACCGAGAGTTGAGTAAATGGGATAAGGGAAAACTAATTATACCTAGAGATTATCCACAATCCAATATAAGAGAGATATTATCAAGTTACAATGTAATATAATATTACATTATTATTTTTTTACATCAACTCAATTATATATATATATATATATATATATATATATATATATATGATCGAATAAGAAGATTTTTTTTTTGGTTCTCTCTCCAATTTGGATTTGTCTCTTATTGAGATTATTGTATATGTATAATGAATGGCCAGAGTAGAAATTTGTAGAGAATGGGTGGCGATTATTTATCGAAAGTGATGGATGATAGCCATTATTTGTTTCTAGATATGGTGAACCATTTTGAGTAATAATGACACCGAATATAGAAGTGTCATATTTGTGTGAAAAAATACAAATTATTTATGTTCGTGAATTTTAAAATGAAATTAGTTGTAGTTGTAGTTTCAGTTCAATAAACTAACTTAACTTTATTAAGCAACAATGTAGTGCAAAGGTTAAAATTGAACTTTAGAATTTGGTTTTTATATATGGTGTTGTCTAAACTTTTTATGTTTTGGTATTTATTTTTATTGGAATTCCCCATATAAATTTAGAGGAAATTACAAATTTTTATTGTTTAAATTATATTTTTTAATGTATTAAAGGATTGGGCATGCTGAAAAACCTCTAGATCACTAAGATTATACATACTTAACAACTCAAATATGAAAATAATGCTCAACTAGAATCAAGTAAGGTTGACAGACCAGGAATATTATGATATAAATTATAATGGCCAAAGGCACGTCATGTCTGCAATGATGGAAAACATTAATATTGTTTTGATGCGAAATATACTGGATTGGACCAGTCTGGATGGAAATGAAAAAACCCTAATCAAATCCGTTGATTCGGGGTCATGCCTTCAAATTTCTCTAGCTCGATTGCTGATATCATTATTTCTCCACCTCGATTGGTAAATATTCCATGAACAATATGATATCCATGAAGATTCCATCCAGTGATATGAACAATATAAACAATATGATATCCATGATATTCCATGAACAATATGATATCCTTTAAGGAAGAATTCCATGAACAATATGATATCAAGAATATTCCATCCAGTGTGTGGGTAGAGGACAAAATATTTTTCTTCAAGTCCGATGTGCACTCACTCAAGAATCTTCCTTGTTTCATCATAGACAAAATAGCTATCAACAAAATAGCTATCAACACCATTGATAGACAAAATATATATAAAAGGTGAATCTTCCTTGTTGCACTCACTCACAATGGCGTTGATAGATATATTGTACGAAGAAAGAGATTGTCTACACTTCAAACATGCATGGGTGCCATTAGCATACACTATGGTAACCACTAGTCACATGTTTAGCCAATCTACCATATTTTACCATTGTTTCTCATTCACTTGGTAGGATGATTGAAAGAGTTCAAAAAGCTAAGGATAATCCAAGGGTAATACCAAATTTTTAGATGTCATCTTATTGGCTAGATGTTGTTTATGCAATGAACGTCTTTTTAGGTGTAAACCTAAATTGGCACATTTTAGAACTCCTATTGTTTCATGATGACTGTGTGTGTGATACATATGAGATAATGGTTATTGAGGTTGGGATGCTTGGAGAGAAAGACTATTGTTGGGACACTAAAGTCCTATGATTTCAAAAAATGTAGATCCATAGTGGGGGTCTAGAGATGCGTTGGCGCTCTCCTTGTGTTTGAAAGACTTGGAAAGATGGATTGTTGAAGGACTTTGCAGCAATGAAAGGATGCCCAAGCCTAGAAGGGTGAGTGCAACAAGGAAGATGAAACTCAAGAATGATACAGTGGGAAAAATTATTGCCTCAAACAAATCTATGGAATAAAGAAAATGACTGCCAACTGAAGTATGAATACATGAATTGGTGCTTGGAAAGTAGAGAACCAAGAGTATAAAAAACTTCAATAGAAAAATCAGGGATCTTCTTGAAGAATTTTTGGAAGGTACATTGTATATAATGCACTGAGGACAGTGCATAAATAAGGGGGAGGGGAATGCAATACCCCTAGGTTGATCCCCAGTGTAATTGTAAACATATGCTTATAGGATGGTGAGACAGGATATTATAGGCCAGAGTGCCTATGTGATTATTAGGCTAGAGAGCCTAGATGCTAAAAGGACAGAGAGCCTATTATTGTAACGTGTAATCATTCATACTATTAATGGAAATTACACCACTGTTGCAGACCAACCAGACAAAGAGTATGGGGGGGTAAAATCCACTAGAATGGGAAAGGGGGGCTAAGAGTCTAAGCTTAACGGGATAATTCAAGGGACTTAAGCCTTGGAAACAATATAATATTATTATTTCTAAAAGTCCTAAGTCTTATAATAATGTGTTATCTTAAGTTCCCAAAAGGAGAGAAATGAATTACATGACGGGGACAAAGTTAGTCCCTTATGTTCCAAGTGTCACATATGGCACATGCATATGTAATTTGGGGTTATAATGTAATTCCCCCTCTTGGCTATGATGCCCTCATCATTATTCCTGGATGATTATTCCATCATGCGTACCTGGTTTCCATCTCCTGTACTTGGGTGAAATCTTGGGAGTTGAAGAGGCGGGTTGTCAGACCCATGTTGTTGCTAAAGAGGTGGGTTTTTAGACCCATGATGTTGAAGAGGCAGGTTTCTAGGCCCATGAGTAGTTTTCTATGGGTGAGAAACTATTGGGAATGGTTCCCTGGTGCACTGGGAAATAGTTATAGGGCTCTGAGACTTCCTGTTTGTCCTGTTGTTTAAGCCTTGTGAGGGAAGTGGGGCAACCGAAGGATTGTTGATCAGAGAAGGGGCACACTTCCTGGGGTGGGACATACATATGGGGAATGAGAGACTATAGTCTAGTTGCAGCAGTTGAGCACCTTGGACTGAGAAATTTTTCTGATTGTCAGACCTTAGACTGGCTTAGGATTCCTTTTGGCCTCGTAGAGTTTATCCCAGCTCAGGGGTGACCCACTATTGAGATTATGAGAAGTGTGGTCTATGGTTGGGAGGAATGTGGAAGGACTGTATGTAGTTAGTGTTTAATTCACAAAATATAACTACCTCTATGTGTTTGTGTAAATGTTGTGTTATGAATTATGATGTCTTGTTATGGAATCTTTGTTATTAAGTACATTTATGAATTATTGTTGTTGTATGTTGTTATTATTTCGCATAACTCAGTTCATATGCAGAAAATATCAACAAATTTAATGGTATTAGAATTCAGAATTTTGAAGTGGCATTTCCTAGTAGAGAGTTGGGGATGTTACAAAAACCTAAATTGACACATTTCAAAACTCCTCATAATGAGGAACTGATTATGGTAATACCCATCATACTCGAACTGGAAATCAAATAGTTTTGGGTGTATATTTTCAGAAGCCATCCTTATATTAATGAATTTCTTTCTGTGAGAGAAACAATCCTCTCAAGTTTCCCAAATTTTTTTCGATGGAGTGCACGAAGAATGAGCTCTCCACCATTGTCGTCAGTTCCCACACTCTGAGAAAACGTACAACTAATTACTACGATTGTGCGAACTTGACCATAACCCAAATATGGAATCATTTTATTGGCCTTGCACACCCTTTATTAATCTTCCAGGTGACGAATTCATAAGGATCCATTTGCCTTCAAATTGTGTTTTCCCATAAACGTGGAGAGACCACTTTTGATAATAAATCTATGAATTTTATTGCAAGGTTGAATAACAACATGATATGCACAAGTGGGGAAAAGACTAAAAAAGGTAATTGAGTTGGGTTCCATACCTTCCTGTTGGATTTCTCACAAAGAGATTCAAAGCCTACTTCCCTCTGCCTGGTTTGGGTGTAACCAAACATAATTGTATTCCATGAAACCAAATCTCTCTGAGAAATTTTGTCAAACATTTGGCATGTATCTCCTATGCTACCACATTTAGCAAACATATCTATACGAGCACTACCCACCATAATCTTTGACTCAATCCTAAATGAAACAACCATATCACGAACCTCCAAACCATCTTCTAGAGTCAACATGTCGTCGCATGCCTTGAGAACATAAGGAAACGTAAAATGGTCTGGCTTTATGCCATCTTTGAGAATTTGGTGGTAAAGTCAAAAGATTTCTTCAAACCTACCATTCTTTGTATATTCTCTCAGGATTGCATTCCAACAAAATATATTTCTTTTGGATATTTCGTCAAACAATAAATGCGCATCAACCAGACTATTGCATGTGACATACAACAGTCTTTTGGAACCTGCATCAACCAGACTGATCATATTTCGTCAAACAGTAAACGTGCATCAACTAGACTGATCTGGAACCTGCTTCAGCCTTCAAGAGCTTGGCACCAACTCACACATAAGTCTTCATGACTCCATCCACTGTACGTGCTCTTTCCTCCTTCAACCCACGTATGTACACACCCTGGCTCACTGCAGCCCGCGTTTACCTCAGAAACTAGGGTTTCTGAACTTTCAAAACTTTCGATGTCAAGATCTCAGACATGTGAAAACTTTGATGCATCCATGAGATCCTCTAGACAATCTCTCTCTCGGAATATATTTTCAATTCATGCTCAAGAGATTCATTTCACAAGAGACCCTTGCCCCTTATTTATACTCTCCAAATAGCTTCCTTCAAATCATCTTCTAGGTTGTCACTTAACCCATTTTCCTCATTTTAGGGTTAACCTATTTCTAACCACTTTCCATAATTAGAAATTTATCCATTACTTTATTATTTAAATAATCCTCCTTGACTTTGTCACTTCACTTTATGATCCACAATTGGATCCAAGAGCTTGATGAGGCTCAGAAAGCCCTAAAAAACAAAGTTCTCAGAATGGCTTCAAAATGGGCGTGTGCGTAGGCCTCATCGATATGAATCCAACACAACTTGAATGGGCTCAAATAGACGTCGTATGCTCAAGTTATCCTAGTCTATTCGTTTGGTCAAACATGAAAAAATGTTGATTGTATATTCCGTACAATGCCAAATGGCAGCTGATTGTACAGGTCGTACAACTGACGTGGTAGGGTACAGGTGGAGCTGACTTGGTAGTGTTTGGAGGTGACATGTGGCAGTTGACCGTACAGTGATGTGGACAGGTTGTTGACATGGAAGGTATACATGGACCAATCAGGGAGTGACATGTGTCACCACTGCAAGGGTGACACGTAGCACATCCGTACTTATGATGTTGAGAGTCTGAAATGTGGCAGGTACAGTGGCAGGTGACTGGGTTGACAGCTCAACAGATAGGTGGACCAATGGGCGTTTGACACGTGGAAGTGTTTTTGGAAAATGGCGTGGTGTCACGTGGCCCAAACATGGGTTGCCACATTGCACCCATTTATTGGCTCGTTGATATGGTAAAAATGTTGGAGTTTACGAGGTTTGAACCCACAACCACCGTCTGGGCTAGTGTCTTGGCAGGGTCGAACTAGCCAGTCCACCCATCGTTGGTTCTTGTTAGTTATATGGGTTTAAAACTATTTAAGTTTTAAAATATGTATTATGGGCGGATGAAGGGTTGGGGCCTAGCCCTAGCCTCCGGTCGCAATGTTTATCATATGACTATGTCACATATCCTTATTCTATACACCTGGCATGGGTTCTACGGTTCTATATTTGGCGTGGAACCATATTATATGCCCAGCCCCCGATGCGAACGTATGGACCGATGACATGATCGTTGAAATATTTCATTTTAGCATGGATATGTGGGGGTTAGACCCAGTCAGTCGAGCTAGCCCACCGACCAGGAGCTAAACCATCGGAGGGCCAGTTCAACTATATAGTGTGTGTGGAGCCTTAAGACTAGGGCACATGACCACCACCTTATGACCAGGGGCCTCTTCTGGAAGGCGCTAACGAACCAATACCAACGCGAGGCCACATGGGATGCGCCCATATGACCAGGGGCCAACAAATAAGGGGTTGTGCCCTGAATAATTGCAGAAGTGGTTTTATACTTTATATTAAGAGATTTTGTTGTTTTATTCAGCAGAATTGAGAGATTTTGGTCATTTTGGGGGGATATTGGGCCCTTTTTTAGGCCAGATCTTGGGGAGAAGTTGGGACATGGTTACCAACTTCAAATCTATATAAAACGAGGCTTCTTGGATCCATGAGAGGAGGTTCATAACATGTTTATGCTGCTAAATTGTTGAGCCAAAGCCATTTTTATGTAGGGAAGCTATTGAGGAGATCACCTTTGCGGGCCATTTCTGGGAGCTCCGGTCATCCGATTTCAATGTCGTCAATTTTGTTGGGTTCCAGAGATCTGGTAGAATGAGACCAGATTAGTTTGTAACCTTTTTTCCACTATTTTGATTTCCTTTTAAATATTTGAACAGAAATAAGAAAGCCTCACCCACTGAGACAAAGGCCCGAAGATGTAGGCGAGATTGTTGAACTCCATTATCACTTTGGTGTTTTATGGTTTTCTTTTCTTCATGCTTATGTTCAGATATGAATATTGCTTTATGGTTGTCATGTTCTTTCTATAATTATTCCTCTTTCATTAAGTTCCTAAATGGTAAATTAACACATGCAAAATAACTCAACCATTGTCATTTAAAAGATCTTTTCAGATCAAGTGGTATCATAGCTAGTTGACATTTGGATTTTGAGTTTGCATGCTAACCAGGGAAACAATACATCATGGTGAAGGCGAGCTTATTGAAGAGAATCCATTGATTGGATTGAGAAAGAGAACTTCTAAAAGAGAGAAGATGGCATAGGAAGAGGGACTTTCTCATAATTCTTCCTCTTTCATTAAGTTCCTAAATGGTAAATTAACACATGCAAAATAACTCAACCATTGTCGTTTAAAAGATCTTTTCAGATCAAGTGGTATCATAGCTAGTTGACGTTTGGATTTTGAGTTGCATGTTAACCAAGGAAAAGCTACATCGTGGTGAAGGTGAGCTTGTTGAAGAGAATCCATTGATTGGATTGAGAAAGAGAACTTCTAAAAGTGAGAAGATGGCATCGGAAGAGGGAATTTCTCATGATGAGAAAGAGTTTCGAAAAAATTTCTTTGCTATGTCGGAGATGGTGACGGTTTTGTATGATGATTACTTGGAAAGGAAAAGACCCAATCTAGGTAAATCTTCGAAGGGAAAAAGTGAAGAAGGAGAGGATCCTCCTCAAATTCCTCCTTCGCCTCCTCCTTCTTCTTCTTCTTCAAGTTCAAGTTCTAAAAGAACCGCAAGAAAAAATGTCCATAAAAATAAGAATGAAATGCCTTTATTAAAAATTTATGTCAAATTTGAATTACCTGTGTATGATGGTGAAGTCAATGCAGAGAGACTTGATAATTGGGTCAAACAGATAGAGGTTTATTGCAGTGTGCAACAAATCAAAGATGATGCCACTCAAATCAAATTGGCATTGTTAAGACTTGCAGGCACAACACTCATCTGGTGGAAAAGCAAGTTGAAAAATGGCACACAACAAGTGGGTAATGTATTTCCATCATGGAAAAGTTTTATTTCTGCACTTAGAAAGAAATTCTATCCTTTGGGCTATAAAGAGAAAGCGTTAATTGAATGGCAAGATTTAAAAATAAGAAAAGGACAAACAGTGCAAGAATACACAGATGGATTTCGTAAAATGGCATTGATGTTAGATATTTCTTTACATACCCAAGAAACTCTTATGAGGTATATAGGAGGTTTACCTGCACATATTCGAAATACTGTATTCATGTTTGGACCTACTAATTTTGATGAGGTTTATGTTCAAGATACATACATTGAGGTAGGGAAAACATGTGTTGGTGTATTAGGGGAATCGTCTTCAAGGAAAGAGGACAAAAAGAGGTGGAATGGAAAGAAGGAAAAATCAGTGGCAAGAAAGGAAGAGAAGCCATCTTGCAAGCATTGCAATAAAGAGGGGCATGATGAGGACCGTTGTTAACAATTGCATCTTGAGAAGAGACCAAAGTGGTTCAAAGAAAGGAAAGGGAGGCAAATAGCTGCAACAACAACACGACCTACAGACTTGGGATCATATTCAGGTGATGAATCTAAGGTCTCCTTGGTTGGTTTCAAAGGTAAAATGGGTGATATATTTGATTCTCGAAGTAAATTGTTTCATATAAGATTCATTATGAGGCATACTAAGGTTGACACATTGATAGATAGTGTATCTCAATCTAACTTGATTTGAGAGGAACTTGTTAAACAATTGGGATTAAAAACACAGATACATCATAAGCCTTACACACTTAAATGGATAAGCAACAATAATCAATTGCATATAACAAAGCAGTGCACATTAAATTTGCAATTTCATCTAAGTATGTGGACGAGTGAACATGTGATGTGGTGCCACTCAATGAATGTTGAATGGTCTTAGGCAATCCTTACTTGTATGATCACAAAGCAATCTTCTACAAGGAACAAAATCAATATCATTTAACCAAAGCAGGTCAAGAATATGTGGTCCATGCTCATCATTTAAAGGAAAATAAATCTCTTCAAAATATGGAACAATTAAGAAAGGTAGCTCAAGCAAGCAACACACCTATAATTGTTTAAAATCAAGTAATCGATCTTAAGCAAGAACAAGAGATGATTGTAGAATGGAAAATAAATCACACTTTGCTTCAAGATAGGCGAATGTCATGCAAATATTACAAACATATCATCTCATTTGTAGTCATATATTTTATACTATCATTAGTAATGTTGTATACATGGATGATAATGGCTTCAGTAATATGTGACAAGGTACAAATGGCTAACAATATGTTGTTAGTTACCATGATTGTTTTACAGTTGATCTTGATGAGACAAGTGCACAAGATAGAGTTTAAAGACAGGGAACAAGTCGGGTGGCCTATCCTGCACTTGATGACTGGTCGGTAACCTTTTTGGGACCAAAAGGTATTTAGTGGGGAGGTGTGATCCAAAATTGGATCCAAGAGCTTGATGGGGCTTAGAAAGGCCTAAAAATCAAAGTTCTCAGAATGGCTTCAAAACAGATGTGTGTGTAGGCCTCGTCTATACGAACCCAACACAACTTGAACGAGATCAAATGGACATCGTATGCTCAAGTTATCGCGGTTTGTTTGTTTGGTCAAACAGGCAAAAATGATGACTGTATAGTCCATACAGTGCCATGTGGCAGCAGACTGTACAGGTTGTACAACTGTATAGTTGACGTGGCAGGGTACAGGTGGAGCTGACGTGGCAACGTCTAGAGGTGACATGTGGCATTTGATCGTACAGTGACGTGGACAAGTTGCTGACGTGGACCAATCAGGGAGTGAAATGTGTCACCACTACAAGGGTGACATGTGGCACATCCATACTTATGACGTGGAGAGTCTGACACATGGAAGGTACAGTGGCAGGTGATTGGGTTGATATCTCAATAGACAGGTGTACCAATGGGCATTTGAAACGTGGCATTGTTTTCGGAAAATAGCGTGGTGCCACGTGGCCCAGACATGGGTTGCCATGTGGCACCCATTTATTGGCTCGTTGGTATGGTAAAATTTTTGGAGTTTATGAGGTTTGAACCTGTGACCTCTGTCTGGGCTAGTTTCTGGGCAGGGTCGGACTAGCCAGTCCACCCATCATTGGTTCTTGTTAGTTATATGGGTTTAAAATTATTTTAAAACTATGTTCCCCAGCTCTCCTACGACACCAATGTCTTTTGTTCTGCAGAAAGACCACACATAAGTTCTCAACCTAAGCTATGTCTTCACTTAGTTCAATAGTTATTTAAGTTGTGTGTTTTTTATAATTGGAATTATTTCAATAGTAAAAGAGAAACAACATTGCACTAAAAGAGAAACAACATTGCATTAATCCAACTCTTGCGTATCACAAGAAAGTTTATACAAGAAGGGCTTCCCTCACATAACCTTGAATGAAAACCGCACAATACCTTTTGGTGAATTGTCTCCCTATACGCTCTTTCTAATCACCTTGGAAACAAACGATCCACTTCTCCTTTTTGCTTCATAACCAATACACCTGCGCTTCTGCCAAGTTCTCCTTTCCTCAATGCGACTTGTCTCCTTGTCTTAGACGAATTGCTTGCTCAAGACTTTCTCCAAAATATTTTCTCTTTCCAAATGACTCTTCACTTTGCTTATTATAGGTGTGTGCCCAATGGATGCACCATTTCACGCCCTTTCTCCATAGTGCGACCTTTCATTTAGCTAAGTTGACCTTGCGAATGTGCACACGCCCCATGGGTGAGTCGACCGACTCACCCAAGCACACACGTCGCACTTGGATGACTTCTCCAATTTCGGTTTTTGGCACCCAAGTCTTCTCCCTTGGTCTGTGTTTGTCACCTAAATCACTCGGTCCAACTCTCCTTGGCACGATGCACGCTCAAGGGGTCCGAGTCATTCGATTCTTTTCTTTCTACATTGTTTAGCCGACTCACCTTGGCACGCGCTCAGGCACCCAAGTAATGAAGTCTCTACAACCTTTGGTCTTTTGGTGAGTGCGCCCATGGTCACTATGATACCCACCCAACTTGCCATCGATATCACAATTCAATTCTTGATAAGTTGTCTTCGGCATGCAAGGACCCGAAGATCCCAACTTGCCTATAAAGAACTAAGTGTAACAAAGACTAAGAAAGTTAGTAAATGTGGATAATCTCCAAGTCGTCAACATTCATTGTACACACCAAATTAAAAGCTCCAAGTATCCATCACACACAAAGTGTGCCTTAAATCCCCTTATTCAATTTTGAGATAAATCAAGCATATAAAAATATTCTTATACTTTAATAGCCAATGTTTTATAAAAAAAATTCAAATACACCACAAAAATTACAATGTAAAATAAACTCTCCTTATTCAATTTTTAGATACATAAAAATTACTAAAAAATATTCCTATACTATAATTACCAAAACACCATTAAAAAATCCAATGCATTACAAAAAAATACAATTATCCTTTTGTGAAAGTTATCCCAAGTGGGTCTAATGGTTAAGAACATGTATTTCTTTCTTAGAGGTCACGGATTCAAATCCAAAAGGGGTAAGGTACTTATACCTCCATAAACTTTGGTAGTCAAATAGATAATATTATTATGAACAAATTTTAAACTCACACCGTTCTTTTAAAAACTTTATAGTTTACCAACTAATTGTTGACACCATGGATAAGTGCTTTGCTTCTAGGAGATAAAAAATTTAGAAAAAAATCAAAGATTTACACTAAAGTTTCAACCTTATGCCTATCATTCCTTGAATAAACATTTTAAGGGTGGAGTTACACATTATTTTGTGGACAACAAACACAAACACCATCCTTTATCAATTTTCTTAGGATACCATTGCCTTCTAATCCGACCAAGTGAAAAGTCATGCGATTCTACACAAATAGTCTTTAAATTTGATCATGCATGGTTCTCAAATTTGATAAGATTTTGTTTGAAAGTAAGACTCGATAATGATACCTATCATTGGAGTGGTATGGAAATGTACTCATTTTACTTAGATGAAAAATGCAAGTTGTACAACCTATTTTACTTCGTGACCCATTTTAATGGTATCATATGGATGAAGGATGCATTTTGTCATTTAATAGGGATGAAGGATGCATGCTTTCATTTTTTAATTATTTGTTTGTTTTTGCAAAATTTTGAAAAATTTAATGAGCTAATTTTGTTTACAACAACAATATTTTAGTGTTAAATAAATAATTTTCAAAAATAAATTATACAATTGTGATTTACACATTATATATTTTATATCACATATTTTGATTTTTTATTTAAAAAAAATGTATGTCTGTTTTTTTACGTTGACTAATATATATTTGAATTGGAATTTATACACCTTTGTATTTGCAACAAATTTTATTTTCATGTTTATCATAATTTATTTTTTATTTATATAAAAATAAAATAAAAAAATAGAAATACCGATTTTAAAGAGTAAACATCCATGGGTATCCCAAATATTTTTTCTAATTTTTTGGTCATGTAATTTTCAAAATATTGCTTAAATTTTCTCTAGGTTCCTCC
>ML778052.1:1617807-1631556 GCA_009831015.1 Picea engelmannii | reverse complement strand
ATGGGAAAGAGACAAGCAAAATTGAGAGAACATGACAATGTTGTGCATGAAGAGTGAAACCTAATAGAAAATGTAAGTGATGCTAGATGTAGGAAGAACCAAACTCACTAGAAAATGTATGGATTATAGTATATACATCATTGATAAGTGTATATACCAACCCATTTGTTAGCATTCAGGCCAATCTGTTGGCCAACATTTGGTGCATCTAATTATAGAGTCTTTATGACAATAGATTGAGGGAAAATCACTAATTTGTAACTATGTTTTCCAAATGGATATTGCATGCTTCTGGTCTTGATTTATAACTCACTTTATAATTTACATATTAGTATTTTTTTTTAACACATGTTTTTTAAGTACACATGTACAAAATTGATTATATTTTATAGGGATGGATTCTTACCATCCATCGCAGGAACCCGTCCCCTCTCTATTTAAAACAAAATGGAAGTTGTAGTGGTTTCCAAAAGGGTGGAAAATTTTCAATGAATTTAGATGAAAGTAGAAATGAATAATTTATGGACTTGATTTTTGATTGGAAAGTGACATAACATGTTGGTAATATAATTAATTAAAAATTTGAGTAAAAATAAATTATTACATAGGATTAAATCTTATACGTGTTAGTATATTAAACACAAAATTAATAGAGGAAACACATTTGTTGGGTTTTTGAGATACTAAACATGCAAATGCACGAGAGTGTATCAAATATTGTAGTGAAATAATTCTCTTTGTTTGGGAAATCTATAAAAATCAACATTTGAGTTGCTTGTAAGGAAGTTACAACTATGGTTGTTGCACGAGGGACATCAAGAACTCAAATGGTAACAACATTGTTGGAACATCATGCTTTCCTAGTTCACTAGGGATTATCTCTAGAAGTTTCGCACCTTTGAAACTTCTAGAGATAGTCGGTTGGTGGTTGACTAGGAGGTCGATTTAATGTTCAAATGGGAGGTTGATTGAGGAGTCAACAAGGAGACTAACTAAGCATTTGTCTGGTTGGGAAATTAGAACAAAACAATTGATTGGGGCATAGAACAAAATAGAAATTAAGGAGACTGTTATGTGCTATAACCAATCTATGTGGACCTTGTCTTCCTCACTTCAAGGGAATTGGTTACATCTTGATGCTATCTAAGATGGCCCTATGGGTTGATCTAAGTTTGTAATGAATCATGTGTTGTGTATGGAAATCTCTTGTTTTCTTACACTTCTTTGTGTGTTGAGCTATTGTTGGTTTTGATTAAGTGTTGTAATGGTGTCTTTAGACACCACATCTATCTTGGAATACTCGCTCTCTGATTTACCTAATCCTCTAATTCTCCAACATGGTAACAAAGCTAGTGGTTTGAGAACTAGCCTATACAAGTCTCATGGAGGTTGTCCATGCTCCTAATGATTTGAATCTATCTAGTAGATTGATTCAAGATTTAGACTTATAGAATAAATTTTGTATTAGATTAGTATAACGATAGTATGCATTCCAAGTCAGATCTTATGGTTTTAAATGCCCACAATTATGGAATTTGGGCACAAGATATGGAAACCTTGTTGAAACCTAAAGCACCATCAAAGTCTACCAATACCGTTCTTCTAGATCTAAAGGATGACCAATAGAAGTTTTTCATCGATGGGAAGAATGACAAGGCTATAGGATTCATAATGACCTACATCTCTAGGAAGATTTACTTTCATATAAGTGGGTTTGATTTCCCAAAGATGCCTCTGTTTGATAAAATTGTCAAAAATGATGTTATACAATTTGAGAAAGAGTTTATCTCTGCTATCTAGAAGAAGCTAAAGACTTTGTTTGATAAAATTGATGAAATTTGGGTTATATAGATTGAGAAAGAGTTGATCTCTTTGGATCCATTATATTTTGAAATAATTAAAGATTATTTGTCCTGTGTAGAGGAACTTCAATTGAAATTGGTTGAATGAAGAAAATATTTTCCTAAGAAAGACACTTATCTCATCAAAATGATCCCAATGAATCTAAATATGCCTTATGTTGTATTATGTTCAATGTTTCATGCTAGTTGGACCCCCAGTGAAGATGATGGTAAGGACTATACGTTTGAGTCTTTTTGTGGTTTATTAATTAAGGCATGAGAGAAATTACTTGATGAAGGGAAACTTGAGGTCAAGCTACATGCCCATTTGCTAAAATCCAATGCTTGACATAACTACAGAGAAAGAGGCCGACATGAGAAGGAATGTGACCATGTCATCTAGATAAATAAGAATAAGCATGGAGATCAGGGTTCGACTAATAAATGTAGAAAGAAGAAGACCTACCACTATAGCAAAAAATTGGGAAAATTGGAAAATTGGCTTGTTGGTAGAATACCAAGGACCTAGAGGAGAAAGTGAAGAAAAATAAACTTGAAGGAGATGTGTTGACTAGAGGATCAACCAACTCGCAAAACTGAACTTCAAAGGGTATAACTATATGATGTATGTTTTATGTCAGTGCTTCTTAGGCCATGTATGCTCATACGACTTAGAGTGAATGGATAGTCGACTCTAGTTGCACCCATCACATGGATACAAATTATTTTCTATTTTCTTCATTAAATAAAGCTATAGAAAAGGAAATATTTCTAGATGGTGATTATGCACTCATTGTTTCTAATTGTGGAAAGATTCAATGTCAAAATGATGTGATCACTGATGTGTATCATGTACCTAGTTTAAGTGCAAATTTATTGTTGGTAACCCCAACTGATCCCTATTTGCAAGAAAGTAGAGTTTTGGTAAGATCATTTTGTTGTGAACTACATGAAGAACAACTTTTTTTTCCACTGAAGGATTATTGGACTTAAAATATTGACTGTATAAGTTCTATGATCTTCCAAAAAAAGAACCTGGAGTGAATGCACTCTTAGGTCACACTAATAGCTGAAGCACATTGTGGCATGAAATTCTCAAACACTTGAATTTTTCAAGCCTAAACCCGATGGTAAAACATAATATGGTTGCTAGTCTACCCAAGAATGTACCCCCTAATGGATTATGTCAAGGATGTATAGTTGCAAGCATCATTAGGCTTCTTTGAAAAAAGGAAAATATTGTAGAGAAAAGATTCAACTAGAACGTGACAATAGTGGCCTATGTTCCATGAATCGACCATCTCAACCATCTCTAACTGGTGAAAGATATGTATTAACCTTCATTGATGACTTTTATAGGTATACTTGGGTGTATTTATTGAAAAATAAGTATTGAAAAAATTAAATATTTAAGGAATTTAGGGCACTCTCTAAAAAGCAATGTGGTTAACCTATGAAATGCTTAAGATTTGACAATGTAAGAGAATACATCTAAGTGAGGAATTTGAAAGGTACTTATCATAGAATGGTTTCTCTTGGCTTAGATATATTCCTTAGACATCCATTGACATAATGGTGTTTCTAAAAGGAAGAATCAAACTTTGGATGAAATGGCACGTTGCTTGCTTTAGGCCAAAGTTCTGTTAACTAGTTTTTGGGTAGAAGATGTTTATAGCTCAAAATATTTTCTAAATCTAATTCTGACTAAATATGTATGAGATATGACATCAATTGAGAAATGGAGTGGAAGGAAATCCTCACTTTGACAGCCTAGAAACTTTGGATGCATTGTGTGGACTCACATTTTGGATTATAGAAGGAAGAAACTAGATGCAAAGAGTTATGTGTGTATGATGACGAGATACTTTGAAGAGTGGAATGCCTATAAGTTGTTTGACCCTATCAAAAAAGATATTATGCAATTTTATTTTGATGATATTATGTAGAAGGCATCTTGAAGATGTGATTTTAGTAAAAACATGTATAGGTAGAAAAAGATGCTTTGAATGTGGTAATTTGACACTCTTCCATAGAAATTTTCCCATGGATTATGCACACCCTAGATTTTTAGATATCATAGTCACATGGAAGATATATGAGTATGTTACTATGAATATATCCTTCTCTTCGAGTGTGGCCTCTTGTTGATATCCAAAATGATATTAGAGCAAAAACACTCAAATTCTCTTGTGGGCTAGTTGACAGAATTGCTAGGAATACTACTTGGTGTTTAAATTCCCCTTAAGTCCTCTATTTCTTTTTTTGGTTCCTCATGAAGAGTACTTGTGTGGTGTTTAAATCCCCCTTAGGTCCTCTATTTCCTTTTTGTGTTCCTCGTGAAGAGTATTTGTGTGGGAGAGAGTAGAAAGAAGGTTTTGCTAAAGATAGAGATCTAGAAACTTCCTTGCAATCAATGTTTATTTTTTATATTTGTATTATTTTTATAAGTTTTCAGATTTTGTAGAAAATCAACTAAAACCAACAAGCCTAAAGCTAAGAAAAATAAGTTAGAAAATGAACTAAATATATATAGAAACAATGTTAGAGTTCTTGTGTTTTTTTATTTTATTTTGTGTGTTAAACAACATTACCTATAAACAAAAATCTTAAGTAAATAAAAGAAACATGAACAAATATAAAAGATTCATAGTGTTCAAGACAAAATATTAAGTAAACAAAAGAAAGATGAACAAATATAAAATATTCATCGTGTTCCAGACAAAAAGTGCGCTAAAAGGTGGTGTAAAAATCTAATATAGCCCTAAGTCAAATAATTGAAAAATTAACAAAAGATCTAAGAACAATATTACCAAGACTCTAGATCATCATTCTAGGAACATAATCCTTAATTTAGCTTCAAAAAATGTCATAATGCTAACAACTATATGAAAGTTGCGTATTTTTCACTTAGGCTTGTCCCTATCTTTCCGAGACAATACAAGAAAGTTTTAGAAATTCAAAACCAACATAGAAAATGGAAGTAGTTCATGAATTCAAAGAAAATAAAAAAACCCTTGACTTATATACAATATAATATGTAAATAATCTATGCAATTATGTATAAATAAATTTATAACAAAATACCTAATTGCAAGCCATTATAAATCAATATACAAATATGTCAAGAAAAAAAGATATGTCACCTATATTATAGTGTCTAAACCTAGAAGTAACCCTAATGTCATCCAACACCATTAAATCTTCACAAATACAAACAATGAATATAACACCATTAAACCTTCACAAATACAGACAATGAATATAGGTATGAAGAAAACTATCACAAAAATGAAACCTTTGTTTTCTCCCAATACTCTTCTCAGAAGAAAAGGTTGCTTAATAACTTAACAATTGTCTCATCTAATCAATACTAACCTAAATGGGATAAAGGGAAAATAATTGTACCTAGAAGTTCTCTACATTCCAATATATGAGAGATGTTATCAATCCAATATAAGAAAGATGTTATCAAGTTACAATGTACTATAACATTACATTAATTTTTTTTTTACATCAACTCAATTATATATATATGGATGATCAAATAAGAAGATTTATTTTGGTTCCCTCTCCAATTTGGATGTCTCTTATTGAGATTACTGTATATGTATGGTGAATGTCCAGAGTAAAAATTTCATACCAAGAATATGTTATTCAGATACCCACACCCGAGGAAGAATAACTAAGGCCTATTTTTAAAGACATCGAGGCCATTACAAGTGCTCACACCCCTTTTCCAGGATGGGGGAAGTATATAGGAAATTTCATAATTAAGAATACCTCGATATAGTTCCCCATAGTGACCCTGAGATAAGGAAAGTAGATGAAAAGGTGTGAAATCTCATTTACATTTTTTTAAAGCAAGGACACCAGTTATGTCGTGTTCCAAGGCTATTGAATGGATCATTTTTCATACCGACATAAGTAATAATACTATCAGAAATGAGGAAGGAAAGTGTGTGAGTTTTTATCTCACCTCTAATTGAAGAAGTACTATAGGATACCACAATCTAATATTTTTATGTCAAAGGTTTTTGAGGAAGAATTTCATGAACAATATGATATCAAGAAGATTCCATCCAGTGTGCGGTTAGAGGAAAAAATATTTTTCTTCGAGTCTGATGTCATCTATTCCATCGTGAATCTACAATAACCCTATGTGTATACAATGGCGTTGATAGCTATATTGTACGAAGAAAGCGATTGTATACACTTCAAACATGCATGGGTGTCATTGACATACACTGTGGTAACCATTAGGCACATGTTTAGCTGGAATACCATATTTTACCATACTTTCTCATATACTCGGTAGGATGATTGAAAGAGTTCAAAAAGCTAAGGCTAATCCATGAGTAATACCAAATTTTTACATGTCATCTTATTGGCTAGATGTTGTTTATGCAATGAACGTCTTTTTAGGTGTAAACCTAATTTGACACATTTCAGAACTACTATTGTTTCATGTTGACTGTGTGTGTGATACAAATGAGATGATGGTTATTGAGGTTGGGATGCTTAGAGAGAAAGAATATTGTTGAGACACTAAAGTTCTATGATTTCCAAAAATACAGATCCTTAGTGGGGGTCTAGAGGTGCGTTGGCACTCTCCTTGTGTGTGAAAGCCTTGGCAAGATGGATTGTTGAAGGATGTTGCAATAGTAAAAGGATCCCCGAGCCTAGAAGGGTTAGTGCAACAAGGAAGAGGCATCTCAAGAATGCTACAGTGGGAAAAATTCTTGCCTCAAACAACTCTATTGAATAAAGAAAATGACTGCTAGCTGAAGTATGAATACATGAATTTGTGCTTGGAAAGAAGAGCACCAAGAGTATAACAAACTTCAATAGAAAAATCGGGGAGCTTCTTGAAGAATTTTTGGAAGGTACATTGTATATAATACACTGAGGACAATGCATAAATAAGGGGGAGGGGAAATGTAATACCCCTAGGTTAATCCCCAGTGTAATTGTAAACATATGTTTATAGGCTGGTAATCTAGGACATTATAGGTCAGAGTGCCTATGTGATTATTAGGCCAGAGAGCTTAGATGCTAAAAGGCCAGAGAGCCTATTATTTTAACATGTAATCATTCATACTATTAATGGAAATCAGACCACTATTGCAGACCAACCAGACAAAGAGTATGGGGTGCTAAACTCCGCTAGAATGGGAAAGGGGGGCTAAGAGTCTAAGGTTAAGGGGCTAAGTCAATGGACTTAAGCCTGGGAAACAATATAATATTATTATTTCTAAAATTCCTAAGTCTTATAATAACATGTTATATTAAGTTCCCAAAAGGAGGGGAATGACTTACATGATGGGGACAAATTTAGTCCCTTATGTTCCAAGTGTCACATATGGCACATGCATATGTAATTTGGGGTTATAATTCCCCATCTTGTCTATGATGCCCTCATCATTATTCCTGGATGATTATTCCATCATTCGTACCTAGTTTCCATCTTCTGTACTTGGGTGAAAGCTTGGGAGTTGAAGAGGTGAGTTTTTAGACCCATGTTGTTGCTGAAGAGGTGGGTTGTCGAGCTCCTTTTGCTGCTGAAGAGGTGGGTTGTCAAACCCATATGATGTTGAAGAGGCTAGATGCAGGCCCGTGAGTAGTTTTCTCTAGGTGGGAAACTACTAGGAATGGTTCCTTGGGGCACTGGGAAATAGCTATAGGGCTCTAAGACTTCATGTTCGTCATGTTGTTGAAGCCATGTAAGGGAAGTGGGACAACCGAAGGAATGTTGAGCAGAGAAGGGGCACACTTCCAGGGGTGGGGCATACATGTGGGGAATGAGAGACTGTAGGCTAGTTGCAACAGTTGAGCACCTTGGACTGAGCAATTTTGTTGATTATGAGACCTTAGACTGGGTTAGGATTCTTTTTGGCCTCATAGAGTTTAGCCTAGTTCGCGAGTGATCCACTACTGAGATTATGAGCAGTGTGGTCTATGGTTGGGAGGAATTTGGAAGGATTGTATGCAGTTAGTGTTTAATTCACAAAAGATAAGTGCCTCTCTGTGTTTGTGTAAATGTTGTGTTATGAATTATGATGTTCTGTTATGGAATCTCTATTATTAATTATATTTATAAATTATTGTTGTTGTATGTGGTTATTATTCTGCATAACTTTGTTCATATGCAGAAAATATCAGTAAATTTAATGGTATCAAAATTCAGAATTTTGAAGTGGCATTTCCCAGTAGGGAGTTAGGGATGTTACAAAAACCTAAATTGGCACATTTCAGAACTCCTCACAATGAGGAATTGATTATGGTAATACCCATCATACTCATACTGGTAATCAAATAGTTTTGGGTGTATATTTTTAGAAGTCATCCTTATATTAATGAATTTCTTTCTGTGAGAGAAGCAATCCTCTCAAGTTTCCCAAATTTGTTGCCATGGAGTGGGTGAAGAATGAGCTCTCCACCATTGTCATCAGTTCCCACACTCGAGAAAACGTACAACTGATAACTATGATTGTGAAAACTCGATCATAAACCTAATATGGAAGCATTTTATTAGCCTTTCCATTTATTAATCTTCCAGGTGACGAATTCATAATGATCCATTTGCATTCAAATCGTGTTTTCCCATAAACATGGAGAGACCACTTTTGATAACAAATCTATGAAATTTCTTGCAAGGTTAAATAGAATTCATGAGAGTAGAGAGACATGAAATACACACACAAAAATAGTTTGTATTGCACACAATGAACATAGATACATCACACTTAAATAAGTGTTGTGAGATCCAACTTATTCCACTCTTGGAGGGAGAGATTGAGATAATCTCTCAACATCCTCCAGCGAACCCAATCCAATCCCTAAACTCTAGAATGTAGCAATAATTAGGCATTATCTCTAACACCCCTCGTTAATGCCTCCATGACAAAACTTCACAAATTACATAACATAAAAGGTTACAACACTTTGTCTGGTATGATCTTCATCAATGCATACACCCACTCTGACACCTCTGGATTGCGCTCTTTCTCTTCCTCTTCTTCGAGCTTAACATTCAACTCTTTTAAAGTATAAATGTTTCAGACCATCATTAATGAACTTACACAATAGATAATATTGACAAACTCTGCTCACCGGAGCTTCCATGAGAAAAGTTGTCAAGTAATGAATGATCCTATGGACATACCTCCATCTGTCAGATATTTCACTTTCAGCTATCCATCAATTTGTAGAAAGGCAGTCTAGGTACAAAATGTCTTCAAAAATCAATTATACAAGGTGACTTTCAATCATAAGAACAATTGTTCTTGAAACCAGGGCTATCGGCTTATATCAAGATACAAGAGTTCCTATTTTACATAAACACTTACATAAAAAACCTTAAACACACCACACATAAATATATATAAGTAGAAAAGCAGGGCAGTGACTGTTTATGGTGGTTCTTCCTTCATATCGATCCACACCAAGATACCAAATGTTGATTCACCAAGGAAAATATTTCTGATGGTCATTTTCTCTGAATGTGCCAGCTCCTTAATGAGGTAATAGTACTTCATGGAGAGATCTATTACACGCTTGATGCATTGATTTTGAGCGTCCATCTGATTGAGCACTTCGACTTCTTGAAATCTTTTGGGTGAATAATGTAGATCTGAATCTTACATATAATGGTGCAGAACTGTGATTTCTTTACATAAATGTCTCTTCCACATGGTGGATGGCTCGTCTTTGCAACCACTAATCACCGGATCTGACAATCTAATATTTCCAACACAATTTGCATCAATTTGAATATACAACGAATATGCCAGATTTACTAAACATGCAATTAAACAGTACTCAATCTCTACAAATCAACGGATTGATTCATTCTGTTGAACATATTCTCAATTTGCCAACAGTGATTCCACTTTGGCTTATTGCAGTGTTGGATCTCCAAGTCTCCTCTCAAAGTGATGACCTCCCTTCTTCTCCGAGGGCATTCTTTCTTCACCCGGAAGTAGCAATTCTACGCTTGCATTTTATTCAGAAATGATTGCAATTCTATAGAGCTACACTTGCATTTTGACGACACTGATTCTCCTTAATAACTTGGTTCTTTAAAGGTGGTTACCAACAATTCTTCTCCTCTATGCAGCACGGCCTCGTTCAGTCAACGATCGGCAATCCCTTAGCTCTGATACCAAAATAGAATTCATGAGAGCAGAGAGACATGAAACACACAGATAAATAGTTTGTATTGCACACAATGAACATAGATACATCACACTTAAATAAGTGTTGTGAGATCCAACGTATTCCACTTTTGGAGGGAGAGGTTGAAAGAATCTCTCAACATCCTCCAGCTAACCCAATCCAATCCCTAAACTCTAGAATGTAGCATTAATTAGGCATTATCTCTAACAAGGTTGAATAACAACACGGTATGCATAAGCGGGGACAAGCCTAACAAAGGCAGCCGAGTTGGGTTCCATACCTTCTTGTTGCATTTCACACAGAGAGTTTCAAAACCTGCTTCCCTCTGCCTGGTTTGGGTGTAACCAGATACAATTGTATTCCATGAAACCAAATCTCTCTAAGACGCCTTGTCAAACATTTGGCGTGTATCTCCTATGCTGCCATATTTAGAAAACATATATATAAGAGCACTACCCACCAAAATCTCTGATTTAATCCCACATGAAACAACCAGATCATGAACCTCCAAACCGTCTTCTAGAGCCAACATGTCACCGCATGCCTTTAGAACATAAGGAAACATAAAATGGTCTAGATTTATGCCATCTTTGATAATTTGGTGGTAAATTCGAAGGGTTTCTTCAAACATATCATTCTTTGTTTATCCTCTCAGGATTGCATTCCAACAAAAGATATTTATATTGGATATTTCGTCAAACAGTAAATGTGCATCAACCAGACTGTTGCACATGACATACATGTTCACAAGCTTGGTTCCCAAAAAGGTGTTGTGCTCCAGACCATTGATAATCAATTGGGCATGTGTTCGTTTCATCTCTTTTATGCTGTTACACTTCTGCAAGATCAAAGCATATTTATAATCCCTGCTCCCAGAGTTAAAGTTCGAGATGTGTGATTCCCACTTCGGTATCTGTGTGAGTTGGTATTCAGGAGTGAATGTGGCTTGATGGATATACCCAGCAAGAGAATACATGGAGAAATGATTTTGATTTTGGAATTGAAGGTGGACGAAGAAGAGTGTGGCCGTACCGTAACTTCCATATTCAATGTTTGAGGGAATGCCACGAACGATTTGGTCGCCTTGTATTACTACAGGATTTTAAAGTTTGTATTTCTCTTTGACACATCAATATGTTATTTATGAATAGGAGAAAAAGGCTACAAAATTATTGGGTGTATGCCACCATATCTAGCAATCATGGCGCTTCAGGGCACCACACTTCTTTTTCTCATTTTGTCAAACAGTTTGTAGACATGTGAAATATTTCACCTCTCCTCGTTGTGTTTGGCCGAAACAAGTCTAATGTTGAATTTGTGGCTTTGATACCACTTTGTAGTGTACCAGGCCACCTTGGTACCTTGTAGTGTAGCCTGGTACCTGCTAGGATGGTGGGGGTGGTGGGAAATTTCACCAATTTCCCTCTAATATTCACCATAACATTCACATTTAAATCAAATATGTTAGATAACATATAAAGTCATAGAAAAATCACTATATAATTCACATCATAAACCATACAACATAGATTTAACATAAACACGAGAACATAGTACTTATCTCTTAAAAATCCACTGACTAGTTGTAGACCTACGACGTTCCACCCAACCATAGATCTCACTGGGGCAACACTGATCTTAAGGTAGTGTGCCCCCTTCTCCACACCATGGTCCCTTGGGATGCACCACTACCCTTCTAGGGCTCCAACACAGGCCGACTAGGAAGTCTCATAGAATTGTGGCTCCAGGAGTTCCAACTACCCTCAGAGGTCTTCAGGTACCCTCCATGCCTCATACTAGGGAACCTATCCCCACACTTCTCCCTCCAAGGCTCCAACCTTCTTCGAGGAAACCCAAGGAAAAGTGTAAACACACTTGGGTTCACCCAGGATCCACGGGGAAACTTCGTAGTTTGGGTTACCATCTTTCCTTAGAGCAACTCCTCTAACAAACCTCCCCCCTAGGAAATGAACATAATTCATAATTAAATCAAATTCCCCCTTTTTAAATATGCATGTTCCTTTTTATATTATATTATTATATAGTATAATAATACAAAGGCTTATATTATTATATAGTATAATAATATAAAGGCTTAGGGGATTATTATACTATATTTTCTTAGCCTCCTTGGATTAATCCCCCTTTACCCAATCCTTAGCCCCCCTTGCCACTCGTAGAGTCTTGGTCTCCCATACTCTTTTCATCCCTTGGTCTGCAACCGTGGTGTTATTTTTATTAATTAGTGCATATGTACACTTTATAGTACATTCCCTCTAGCCTTTGACCATCTTTATAGATGCTCCATCCCGAACATATCGGCTCACCAACCTAAGAGTCATATATAGGTGCTCCGACCCAATCATATCGGCTCACCATCCTAAGTATCATATGTAATATATATTTACAATTCGGGGATCAAGCTAGGGTATTACATTCCCATCCCCCTTATTTATGCATTGTCCTCAGTGCATCTATATACACATGTGCAATAAGAGTCCTTCAAAATTATGCAACAATTGCTTTGATCTTCCTATACGATATGCGCACCTGCTAGACCCAAAAGTTTTCTTCGTGCTCAACCTTTATTGATAGTCAAAACCAACATAGTCATCATCACACCTATAAGTAAAACACATGAATAAAATAATTTGTACATGCAATTAACAAATTAGTGTACACTCTAATAAATATTTCAAATGATAGCATAGAGTTGAGGATCTCCCTTTTAGTTGGGAGGTGAATTTCCCATCACTTTGGGATATCGTCATTACATAGTGGCATCAAAGCACATTTTAGAACTCCTCGTGCATGTGTACCGTCAAGTTCTCTAGGAGAACAAATACAAGAAACATTATTCTACTATTTGTTGTCAGTTTTGAGCACCATTGCATAGGCTCATATGTTGCGAAGAGCATCTATGGTTAACTATCATATTTTGTGAAGAGCATCTATGGTTAACTAAGGAAGCCATGACGCTGATAGGGTGTATTGGAAGCTATTACTTGCAATAGGACTACACCTATTTGGGAATTTTCAACGCCACTGCATCACCACATTTATTACCGAGGTTTGTGCCAAATAGGTTAGTTCTAGGAGAAATTTCCTACTAGCAAGGTTTGGTTGCTTCTTTGCTTAAAGAAGCCAAAACAAAGTTGTATTACATAAAAAATTAGCATGAATCACTACCACTTGAAAGATCCAAAATAAGCTAGACAAGGAGACAGTGCCACTCTCAAGTATAGATTCCCCCAAGGCTAGTTCAGAATATGTGATCCATGAGGTCTTGTAGCCAAGCAGTGTGACTTGATCTCCCTATCTTGTCCATACTCTCATGAGAAATGGAAGGACGAAATCCCTTATGAAAATGTTAGAGATTGGGAGGATGTCCAAGCTAGGATGAAATCTCTGGGCTTAGTAGAATTCACTATCATGTCCTTAGATGAGAAAATAGAGGAGATAATCCATAGATTAGATTAGGCAGAGAGAACAAGAAAGGAAGGGGAAGAAACATCAAAGGTTTGAAGAGATAAGGTTAAGGGAAGAAGCAAAAAAGAAAGAAATTGAGGATGAGAAAAGAAGAAAAGAGCAAGAGGAGGAACTTAAAAGAAAAATTAAGGAGGAGATAAGGAAAATACAAAACAAAGAAAATGGCCAATTGAAATTAGAAAAGAAAAGGAAAGCATATGAAACAAAACATAGGAAAAGGAAATTGAAATATGCTCAATAGAAG
>ML778052.1:1593042-1603516 GCA_009831015.1 Picea engelmannii | reverse complement strand
TTTAAGTTAAATTAAAGATACAACTTTATTTTTTTTCTCAAGTGTCTTTTTCCCAATTGGATACGGATGGGAGTCCATATGGCACAATGGATATAGATCACAAATGGATATGGGCAGTATCCAAGTAATAGTCATAAATGGTATAAGTCCAGGTCTAGTAATAGATATATCATACTATCTTTAGTAGGGGTTAGATACTTTCCATTAACTACAACTACCACTACTACTATTAGTATTATTAATGTCACTTGAACATATGTAGGAGAATTACACATTAGCTTGTCATATTAATAACCTTTTATACATCATCTTAAAAACTCACAACCAAGTAAACCTCCAACATATATTTTGTTATCTTTAGCATTCGATTATATAGGAAATACGCTTTGTCTTCCTAACAAGTTTTGGAAAGTTAGTTATCCATATATAAAAAAATTTAACATGAGAGATTTCTACTCCTCTATTTCAAGGCCATGGGGACTGTCCTGGATCTTACATGAGTTACACAAATGCCTCACTCAATGGATGCACATACCTTCATATAAGGCCTCACCAACTACAATATCCTCATTGCAATGAGTTAAAACCTAGCTTTGTAGAATTCTAAGAGCATCAATACGAACTCTTAATTGATCAATACAAGGTAGCCTTGCAAAAATTACAAGCAAACACAAATCACCCACTGTAGTCTATAGATGTCCAAATCACAACCATGCCATTAAATACTAACGTTCCAAACAGTGTTTTAAAAACCGGTTGAACCGGAACCAGAACCGACCGGTTTGACCGGTTTGATGGTCGACCGGTTCAAACCAGCCAATAAACCGAACCGGTCGACCGGTTCAAACTGGCCAATAAACCGAACCGGTCGACCGGTTTATACATGTCAATTAAGGAATTCCCAACAAACATATCTGATTCATATCCACTTCTGATTATGTAACCATGGAGACACTTGCTTGGTTGCAGAGCCGATAAGTGAGCACATGCAGGGAGCACATTTACAATGGTCACTGCGTTGGGTTTCATGTCTGTAGGTTGCATTTGATTAAAGAGTGCCAATGACTCATTAGCTTTCCCAATCTGGACATACCCTACAATCATTGCACTCTAATAAATAACATTTCTCTTGGGCATTTTGTCAAATAGTCGATGTGCAATCTCCACACTTCCCCTGCATTTAGTGTACATATCTATGAGAGCTCTTCTCTGCATCTAGTGTGCTTCATTCTATGCATCTGTTATTATACATGCATAGCGGCAGGTATACGCTGCCATGCAGCCTTGTTTACTATACCGATCTCTAGGTTGCATTTTTAAGTTCTTAAATTCTATATCATATAGATTGTTCTGTATCTTTGCTTAGATTGGAATTATTGGCATTGTTTTGCTACTTCTTCCATCTTTATTTCATTCTTTGTTTCCTTTTCAAACTTAACAGATTTCTTGGATTCCAAAATAAAAGCTGTCATTTCAATCCTTGCTGCTATTGTGTTTTTGTTGTTAAACTACACCAAACTCTATAGATCACCGAAATATAGGATGTTTTGGACATAGCCTTGTATTCACCTTTCAAGCTACAGTGAGAATGTAGGTACCTTACACAAGTGCAGTGCTATGTTTTATCCCTTTGCCTCGTTAAATCAAAATCTAAAATTGGGAAACTGTGAATTGAGGTCCACATCATCAATATATTCTTGATAATGATGTTGATGTTGTTGAAAACCGTGAAGCTCTAGTGCTCTCAAACTTATTTCTTTTGATTAGGACATCCCATTACATGAGACTCTGCCTCTATTAAAACTCTTTTTCTATAGTGATTCTTATACAGCCAGAACCATTGTCTGGAATACAACTTTGATAGCTCATATTCAACATTTTGATTTCATAGTCTTTTCACTACGTTGGCAGGTAATGTTCTTTGTAAATGCCTGTTTTAATGAAATTTATATTGATGATCAAATATCTCTTTGGAACAATTTTGTGGTGAGAAATTGCATATGCCTTGAATTGATATATGTTTACATTTTTTGTTTTCAGAGATTGATATCTGTTGTGACAATCTAAATTCTCTTATTGATCTATGAATAAAGTTTCTTGTTCTAACACCAGCAAATGAATCTTTATACAGGTCAACTATGTTGGATTTGAACATATGAGTTGATTCACGACTGGCTGGGATACTGACATGCCCCATCAGATATTGTATTATACAAATTTGTACAATAGTAGAGTGGGACTTTAGAATGTCGTATGCCATGGCATTCATATTTTAACAATAGCTCACAGGATTTCTAGTATTTTTCTGAAACAGGTTTTTGCTTGTATCCAGCAGGCACTTAGCTTATCGACCTTCTGTGATCACTTGTGGCAGTTGCAGGGTTGTGATTTTTTTGGGTAAATAGTCTCATTTACAATGTTTCTAGTTAGAGTTTTGTCCCTATTCTTACATGTACATGGTATCAACAAAGAAATCACATTTGTTTAGCGATTGCTAATAAATTGTGCAGGGATGATCTTTTATCAAGTACAAGTCTTGTGTAATGTCTTGAATATCAATCTAATGTAATATGCATTCTTAGTCCCTACCTTCCACCGCGATGAAATTTTTTTTCCCTCATTTCTACTTTCATCCAAAATCCAGGTGCAGAAATTTATTGTAACCTTTCTATTTAAAAATGTTCTTATTGTATTTTAAGTTGATATTTATTTAGTTGCAATTACCTAAACTGTTCTGATCTGTATTCTGACTTGTTTATTGTTCCATGTATTTTTTTTTTTTAAACATAAACTGTAGAAGAATTGTATTAATAGGCTGTGGCAAAGCTAACAACATCAAAACAATCTACAATCAAGGCATATAGCCGAAGAATTTGGAGTATTTCAAATTTCAAATTTTCTCACCCTCTCTGGACCTTGTCTATGATCATCTAGACTATATACATCCTTACAAAACTGCCCTAGGTACAAAAATATCTTAAAATACATTAGCTATCTATTGGGGCAGAGACTTGAGCAGTAACGAGTTAAGGGATGGGGAGTGCCCCCCTTACTCCATTTGTTTCAAATTCACCTCTCCTTATTCTCGATCCATCTTAGCCTAAAGATCGGCAAGGGGGTTGAGACCTCTCTTGATATGGAAGAGATTAATTTCTCCAAAGCTTTCAACAATAGTCCTGATTTGTTGAAGGATGCCATTTAAAAGGTTTTTCTCCACTGTTTGTTTTTTGAGAATTGCTTTAACTATCAACATAGAATCACCAAAGATTGGAATATGAGAAATGTTATTCTCTTTGACTATTCTTATCCCCACATATAGAGCATATGGTTCGGCTATATTATTTGTTGCGATTGAAACTTGAGAATGGTTTTGGCCCTATAGGGGAACACTTTATGCATGGAGAGGGAAAATGTTGCTACTACGTCTTCAGGGGATTAAATTTTGTTTCATGAGTTGAGGGTTAGCCAGGTTACATTCTAGATGATACAATTTTTTCTATCATCAAGAAGAAATGGTTATGGCTCCAGGGACGAACATATCAGGACTTAGGAGCATGGTTCAACTCATTTTGAAAGAGTGAAAAAAGTATAATACAAAAACATGAAGTTGAATGCTTCAGTACTTCAATCAAAGGAATTATGTTTGTTGAAGGTCTTATGTAGATTTTCGAGGGCGTGCTTACCCAATGCATCCATATTTAAATCATCTAGGTTCAGACGTGTGTCGAGGACTTCTAGAATTTGCTAAGGGTCAACCATTAGGAAAGACAGGGATTTATTGGCTTAAGATACATTTGGCCAACTTATATGGTGGTGGTGTAGGCAAATATTCTTTTGAGGGTCGACTATAATTTGTTATCGAAAAATGATATCAAAAATGACTGTGATGTTCAGTCACTTAATATATCTACTACACGGATTAACTGTGTATATGACAATTAACATTGGTTGTTATTTGAAACTAGATGGATTAGTTGTATATATAACAATAACATTGGTTGTTATTTGAAACTAAACTTGGAATATATATGTGTTGTATATCTGCAGGCCAAATTTGCTATAGTTGTTGAAGTATTTAAATTTGTCTTTTTTCGCCCCTTGTTCTGATCGAGTATTTGGATATTGAATTTTACATGGTTTGGCATTTTCAAATGTCTTGGCATGAGAGATTAGGAGATTTATATCTGGAGTCCAAATCTGTTATGGTTGTTTCAAATTGCTACAATTTGCATTCTATGAATTTGCTCTTCTTCTCAATGTATATATACAGAACACTTGCATGCTATGTGTGAATTTGTTGTGCTAGCCAAAGGATACAAAGCAATACCTGCAATGACTTCAAGTTGTATTATTGACGATATATTTGTCTGCTAAATGTCAAACAAATTGTTAGAGGTTTCAGTGAAGGCTTTGGAATTTCTGTTGCTCTGCTATCTCATTGGTATATAGGATCTTGTATTGGATGGCACTTGTTTCGACATACCCAAGAAAGTACAGTATTATTTTGATCCTATCTAAAAATAGAGACTTACTCTCTAGTATATTTTTACAGTCTTATTATGCATGATTGCACTTGAGCTTTTGGACTTTAGCTCAACAATTGCGAGTTCATGTGATAACACACCTGAGACATATCCTAGTGATCCTAAACCTCATTAGACAAGACCCCCTTTACCATTAGAAGTTAGTCCTCCTCCTCAACCAACCATGCCTAAGACCGATGATATAGATTTAAATATTGATATGGCTAGTATCTTAGAAAAGGTTAATGTACCTATCCCTCTTAGTATTGATATTGTATTTTTTTTTTAAATACCTACAACATAGTCGCTATTGCGACATATTGGAGTGTTTCTCCCATAGCAACCATGTCGGAGATGATACCTCTTAACGTCTCTCTTCCCATGTTCTAGACGTCTCTCTTGCCACTTTCAAGACGTCGGTCTTTCCACGTTCAAGACGTCTCTCTTGCCATGTTCCAGACGTTGCTCTTGCCACATCTAAGACGTCTCTCTTGCCACGTTCAAGACATCGGTCTTGAACGTCGCTCTTCCCACGTTCTAGACGTCGCTCTTGCCACCTTCAAGATGTTGGTCGGTCTTGCCACGTTCAAGACATCTCTCTTGCCACGTTCCAGACATCTCTCTTTCCATGTTCAAGACGTCGGTCTTGCCACATTCCAGACGTCTCTCTTGCCATGTTCAAGACGTCGGTCTTGCCACGTTCAAAACGTTGGTCTTGCCACCTCCAAGACATCGCAATAACGACGAAATCTATGTCGTCAGAAAAGAGACGTCATGTGAAATGACATTTGAGGGGGTCCGTTGTTTTTCGTTCTCCCGACAATATAAAGTGGCAATTGCATTGAACGTGTCGTCGAAATTTGACCCAAATGTACTAGTGGATGATCCTAAGACTAGGTCTCCTTAGTATATATAGGGGACAAAAGCATACAATTATGAGTGCAATGAAGGGTTCTAGCTTACATACAAATATAACACTAGAAATGTAATAATTCAATATCTAGGGCTTAATAAGGGGTTTGATACATAATGCGGGGTTTTGTCTAGGGATTATCTAGCCCCTCCCCTTCAAACAAGTGTTGTCCTCAACACTTGACTAACCACGTGTGTTTCTGCATACGAATTCATGATGCCTCTTCCATTGGCCGGTTCTTCCATTTGATGAGGTACTCAGTAATTTATCGATTTCTCAGCTGCTTAGTCCTTGTTTCAAGGATTGTTTCTAGTTTTAGTATGATTTTCCCTTCTTCATTAATCTTTGGTAAAATAGTTTGGACTTGGATCTTGTTGTCGATTACCTTCTTTAAGAAAGAAACATGGAAGATTGGATGTACATGTGAAGATGGAGGCAACTCCAATTTGTAAGCCATAATTCCAATACTTTGAAAAACCTTATAGGGCCCATAATATTTGGGTGATAATTTATTTTCCTTCTTTTGTTGCTTGAGGGACATCTATTTATATCGCCATAGACTTAGAAACACCAAATCCTCCACTTCGAATTCCCTTTCACTGCGATGTTGATCTGCTTGTTGTTTCATCCTATTTTGTGCCATAACCAAGTTGTCCTTCAAAAGTTTTAGAACCTCTCGTTGATTCCCTATGCGGTCTTCCACTGCTTGAACCTTTGTAGTCCCTTTCAAGGGTGATGTGATGGATGGAGGATGATATTCATAAAGTTCCATAAATGGGGACATTTTTTATGAAGTATAGACGATTGTGTTGTACCACCATTCTGCCAAGGGAAACCACTCGACCCATTGTGTTTGTTTATCAGATGCAAAGAAACAAAGATATCCTTCTAGAAATTTATTGACAATCTCAGTTTTCCCATAATATTGAAGATGGTAAGATGAACTATGAGCCAATTTAGTACCCAAACAAGAAAATAATCCAGTCCAAAAATTTCCAATGAAAATTGGATCTCTGTCACTTACAATAATCTTGGGGCCTCCATGTAGCTTTTGAACTATTTCCATGAAAGTTTGATCTATATTTGTAATTGCTTTAAAAGGATGATAAAGAGAAAAAAATGGGAATACTTTGTTAGTCGATCCAATACTACCATGATGAGAGTCTTTCCTTTAGATTTGGGTAACCTTGTAAGAAAATCCATTAAAACTTATTTCCAACATTTACTTGGTATAACTAATGGTTGTAGGAGACCTGGTGTCTTAATTGTCTCTCCCTTATTGTGTTGGAAGACTACACATTCATGCACAAACTTTTCAACATCAATTTTAAGGCCTTCCCAAAAAAAATCCTTCTTGATCATGTGGTACGTTTTCAAATTTTCTAGATGTCCACCTATAGGAGAAGTGTGCAATTCCATAAGCACCTTCTATTTGAGTTGGGAATTATTACATAAATTAGGCGATCATGATACCACAACAAATAATTCTTCCATACAAAATTATCTAATGAATTGGGGCCCTCTTGTAGGTGTTGAATGATTTGGCATACCTCTTGATGTTTCTTCCATTCTATCATTGCTTCTTCCACCCAATCAGATTGCATAATAGAAATAACACATAGTGAACCTTCTATTTCTTCTTCTTTCCTTGAAAGGGAATATGCCACAAAATTGTGTTTTCCTTTTTTGTAGTTAATTTCAAAGTCATAACCTAGAATTTTTGTAACCCATTTTTGTTTCTCTTTTGAAGATAACCATAGCTCCAAGAAAGTACTTCAAACTATCATGATCTATTTTTACTTTGAGGTGTCTTCCTATTAGGTAAGGGAGCCACTTCTTATATGAATGTAGTATGGCCAACATTTTGTTTTCATAAATGGGCTTGAGTAATTTTTTCCCTTTAATTTGGTTGCTTTGAAAGACAAGGGGCCTTCCTTGTTGCATTAAAACTACACCAATGCCATGACATAAGGCATCACACTTCACAATACATGTTTTTGTGAAGTCAGGTGTAGCTAGGACAAGAGTTGTACACATAGCCTCCTTAAGCTTTTCAAAATCTTTGGTTGTTTCTTGAGTCCAATAAAACACTTCCTTCTTTAATAATGATGTTATAGGTGTTGCTATTTGACCATATTTCTTGAAAAACTTGTGGTAATAACCTGTCAATCCTAATAATCCTCTATGTTTCTTCAAGGTTTTGGTAATTGGCCATTCCCTCATAGCTTTAATTTTTTTAGGGTCCACTTTTACACCTTCATGAGATAAAATATGACCCAGACATTCCACTTCTTGAACCCCATGTTTAATTTAGGCTTATATTGAGAGGGGGTGGGGGTAAATCAATATAAGATATTTTTTTACTTTAAATGGACATTCATCAATCATTCATTAACTTTAAAACAACAAATGCATGTAAACTCAAATCACATTACACAAAGTTTAATTTGGAAACCCTTGTGGGAGAAAAGCACAAAAATTATCTTTATAAATGTTTGTAGGCACCAATCTATTGTTACAAATCTTGTAGGCACCAACCTATTGTTACAAAGCTTGTAGGAACCAACCTACTAGATACACCAATCTCTTCAGCTAAGCACCAACTCAACAAGATAATGTGTAGGCACCAACCTACTAGAGACACCAATCTTTTTAGTTGAGCACCAACTCAACAAGATATTGTGTAGGCACCAACCTACTAGAGACACCAATCTCCCCAACTGAGCACCAACTCAGTAAGACCTGTATGTGATCCAATATAATTTATTCGTACATGCAGTACTTGTCACTTCATCATCATGCTTCATAATACATGCATTTCACATCATCATCATACCCTTAACTTTCACTGATCTAGGAGGATCTAAAGAATGATCATAGAGGTCTAGGAGGATCCAAAACGCTCGCAAAGGTCCCAGGGGATCCAAAAAAGCTCAAAATTTCACCATCTCAAAATTTTGTGAATAAGACATCAATGCGTAGAGCTCATCGCTAGCTTTCCAATGATGCAAACGACACCTCAAACGAGCTCGTATGTAAACAGTATGGGTAGTCAAAGTTTGAGTCAACCAAGGTCAAAGTCAAAAGTCAAAGGGTTAAAAAGGACACGTGTCATGTCCGTACAGTGACAAGTGGCATCGAGGTGGTCTTATGATGTAATGACATGTGGCATTGGATAGATATTGAGAGGCTTCCACATGGTAGTCCCTCATTGGCTAGTATTGGTTATGTTGTGTAAAATTATTATACAGTCTAGGGGAATCGACCCCATGACCTCCCTAACCTCTACGTCTTAACAAAGCTCCAACAACTATCGCACCACAAGGTAGAACTTAACATGTATATGACATATATTATATTTATGTTGTATTAAAGTTTCATTTGAGGAAAGAAAGGGGCCGACGGATAGCCCCCAACCCCTGGTCTTACCCTATACCACATGACTTGAGCGTTAATCCGGGAAGCTTAACACTTATGTGCGGGAGTTATGTTAAATGATATATGTTATAACAATATATAACATATGGTTATAACATATATAACCATATGTTATATAATATAACCAAAAAAACCAATGGATCATAACAAATTATATGCCATGTGGAGAATTGAACCCAAACCTTTTCTATAATAGCAGGTGGTTTTAATGTCTAAGCCAATGACTCCACATTTGTCAGAGATTCCTGCTAAAATTAGTGAATAAGTTGCAGCGAAATGTGGAGGAGTTTTTGGAGGCCGACCTATTTAATGGAAATGCACACCAATGTTGTACACACAGTCTGAGGTGCATTCATTCCAATGAGAGCATGAATACCGAGCAAGTACGGACTATCTTGAATTGTGTGCAAGAGATCGCTAAGTTTTTGGCATTGTCTCCTTTTGCATGCCATAAGGTATTTTGTCCAAAGGTAGTCAAATTTATACTCGTTAGATTTGTTTTTCTGCAAGGAATATGAATTTCCAGTTTATTTTGTAATCATAGGTCATCTATAAAAGTCTTATATCATTTTTTCATGTATGAGACCCATAGTCTCGTTATACATGTAAAAAAAGGTTTTTTCGACTCCTGTTCAGAATTTGGCCGATTTTATATCAAGTTTTCATGATTTTTCTCCAAGAATTCAACGATGTACTTGGTTTATGCATTTGAACAACAAATTTTTAGAGTGTCTTAAAAATTGTGTTTTTGTAAGCCTATATTGTAATGTAATTTTGGAATTTTGAGATGATGAAGAACAATCATGCTATTTAAAGGGACTTTGAAGATGCAATGATGTATGCCATTTACATATGTATTTGAGTTATTTTATTTTTTGCTGTGTCATCTCATTTATTCATCAGTGTTAATGAATTTTATGGATAAGTATTACATTCACGTGATATTTTGCAAATAGTCAAGCGATCTTCAATTTCCTGAATCAGGTCGGATGTGTATGTATATTGACATCTAAGGATTCTTTGGGATGAATTGGTATTAGAGTTTGTTGATATTTAAGGATTAAGTTGGTATCAAAACTTGTTTGGTATTTTTAGATCATGTGGTATAAGAGCTAGTTTTGATGTGTATTTGCAAGTGAATGCTTACAAGGTCCAAATGTAATCTTAGTGAATGATCATTTGAAGAGTACATTCCTGAGGTTGGTTCGAGGCATGAATTTCGAAAACAAGAAATGTCTTCAACAAAAAACATGGATTCTTCTAATCCAAATCCTTTCGGTACTTAAAAGGAATTATTTTTTGCGTTCATGGCAATGAAGGCCATGGTGGAAGAAATGTATGAGGATTGAAAGAAGGCCAAGGGAGCTAGTGGTAAATAAAAAAGGAATCCACATAACTTTGAGAAGCAATTGAAGGGTAAAGAAAGGAAGAATCATACATGTTATCATTGCGAGAAGAAAGGGCATGATGAGAATCATTGTTGGAAGTTGCATCCAGAATTGAAGCCAAAGTGGGCTCAACCTAGAAAGGGTAATAAGAAGACCACGACCATAGTGCAGGATCTTGGATCAGATTCTGAGGATGAAACCAAGGTTGCAAC
>ML778052.1:1540198-1558992 GCA_009831015.1 Picea engelmannii | reverse complement strand
TAGCCAATTTGTTGACGACCTCCTTCTTATGGGCATCCCCACCATCAAAGAAGCCCATTGTTTTAGATCTATCATTGACCTCTTATGTGAAGCTTCAGGCATGGAGGTGAACTTAACCAAATCCCAGGTCTTCTTCTTCAACATGCCTTTAGACATCCAAAACCATCTCACTCACTCCTGGGCTTCACCCGTATTGTCCTTCCGTCAGTCTACCTGGGCATCCCCCTCATCGATAACTCTCTTAGGAACGCCTCCTGGAACTCCCTACTATCCAGTTTCATGAAGAGACTTTCCCTATGGACCTTTCAAGATCTCAATCTGCCTAGGTGCCTCATTCTCCTTAAATTCGTCCTCCAAGATCTCCCAATATACACCTTCTCAGCCTTAGCAGCCCCGAGTTCTATCCACAACACCCTGAGATCAATACAAAGAAGCTTTCTGTGGCAAGGTTTCAAGGAAGGATGCAAAATCCCCTTGGTAAGATGGCAAAAGGTCTGGAACCCAAAAAAAGCAAGCCACCTTGGTCTACATGACCCAGCCACCCTTAACAAAGTCCTCAGTTCTAAAATCTGGTGGAGATGGCCGAAAACACCCCAGGATCTTTGGGCATGCATGTGGAGGAAAAAATATACCCCTACCACCCCCAAAAAAGAACTCATCAGATGGAATGGTCAAAGCACAGTTTCGCTCATCTAGAATGTTGTATGTAACAATCGAGATATCATCATGGACCACTCATTCTGGGAACTACAAAATGGTACTTCAACAAACTTCTGAAGTGACTCGTGGCAACAACTCCCTTCCTTGAATACTGATCCCATCCTAAGAGATCTCATTCCCCTCACAACTGTTGCGGGACTACACAGAGTCATAGATTTCTGGAAGCCTTTTGATCCAAGAGAATTATGGCGCACCTGGAAAAACACTCACGAGCTCCTAAATATTCCCCTTCATGTCAACCTCCGACCCCTACAGGAGAACCTAGCCTCTAGGAAAATCTTCAGTCAACAAGGGGAGGACATCCTTAGGTGGGGCCACTCCCCTACAAGCAAGTTTAACATTCTCGAAGCGTACTCCCTAAAATCAAATCATAGCACCTTGCCTCATGAGGAAATTTGGGGAAAAATCTGGGATATGAAATCCTGGCCAAAAGTCAGTACCTTTCTCTAGCTAGTGGCACACAACAACATCCTCACTTGGGATAACTTAAGAAAATGAGATTTCATAGGGCCATCTTGGTGTAAGCTATGTGAACAAGAGGAAGAAACACTAAATCATCTCCTCAACCTCTGCCCCTACAGCTCATACATTTGGGATCAGAGCGCCAACATCATGAGAACATTGGATAGAAACTGCCTAGGGCCAAAGGATACTATTGCAGGATGGAGAAGCTCGATCTTCCACTCTCCCATTCTTAATAGAATTTTCCAATTGCTCCCGGTCTTTGTCCTCTGGCAGATCTGGAAAGAGAGGAACATAAGAACTTTCAACTCGATCACTAGAACATGGCAAGAGGTTTGGGGCACAATCCACACCAATATCAATAAAACAATCTCGTTACATCCTTGGATGGCACAGGACCTACAAAGCCCTCAGAATGAACATCATATCATTAGAGCTTGGAACATAAATATCACCCCAACCCCGGAACAGCCCAGGGCTGCTACGGGATGCACAAGTAGCCCCACTCTCTAGGAGGCTCGACCTATGAATTTCTTTGAACTCAATTTTTATGGAGCCTCCAAAGGGAACCCAGGCCTAGCTGGATACGGGGTAGTCATCCGAAACATTGATGGAGAAATCTTACACATACTAGCAGGAAGCATGGGGAATACTACCAACAACGCTGCAAAAATATGGAGCCTTCTTTGCAGTTTACAAGAAGCTTCGAAGCTACATCTCTTCCCTCTCATCACGGAAGGTGATTCACAAATTGTTATCAAGCTCCTCTCTCATCTGATCAATGGGGCTGATCTGGAGAAACTATCTCCCAGGTGGCGACTTACGAATGGGCTCTGCAGAATCAATTCTATTCTCCAACCTCAATGGGTCATCCTTCCTTCCCATGTTAGAAGAATGGCCAATCAAGTAGCTGACTGGCTGGCAAATTTTGGAGTCGAGTTAGAAGAAGGAACCTTCTCATGCACCCCTTCTACCAACCCCACTCACCCTGCGGTCATCACTTGTAAGAACATAGCTCACACCAAATATCTTCCCCTGGATGGGGTGCTTGATTGACACGACTGTTCCAACTACACTTGTTGCCCCCTGGCCACCTCATAGGCCACCTAGCGTACATTCCTCACCACATCCTTACCTTGGTCACTTCCAGTCTTTACACCACTTACCGCCACCCTCCCTCTCGCATTGGCATTTTGAAGTTCACTCGTGTAGAGAGCTCTGCAACTCATGCATCCTCACGAAGCCGTGCAGACGCTCCTCCCCTTCGCTTCAGCTCACACCCTGGCTCGCGCTTCTTCTGGACACGATGGGAACACTAGCACTCCATTCCTCTGTTTGCATTTCCAAGCTCCAAGTATCAAGAGCTCTCCATCCCCTCCGCCCAGCCTTCAAGCTCTGGTATGACCTCACGGAGATTCCAGTTGGTTTTTTGGGTTTGCACCACAACATGCCATGACCTCGTGGCAAGCCAAAGCGGGGTAGAGCCTAGTACTTGGCTCGAGGAAGAATTTTGCCTGCAACAGAGGCTCAGGATGAACCAATCATTCCCTCTGCAGTGCCCCTAGAAGAAATCCCAGCATACCCTCCCCCAGAGGCTCTCCCGACTGATCCGACCCTTGAATCTCTTCCTGCAGTTCCACCCTGCGATGAGGCCCCTCCCTTGGCACCCCTCCTCATGTCATCCCCAACCCAAACACCCTGCGACCAACCAAATGGTGACCAACCTCCTTGTGACCTCTTCTCCCTTTCGAACCCCTACGGTTGTAGGGTCGAGTGGTTTGATCTATATGGGAACTCGCTTTGCTATGTGCCCCCTCCTCCATCTCCCCCTCCGCATCCCTTTTACCCACCCTCCCCCCCTCAACCCCCTCTCACCACCCCCCACACTGCCTCCCCTCTGAGATCCTCCTCCTCCTCTCCGTTCCACATCCACCCCAACCTCCCCTGTGCTTTATGCGCGAACAGAACATAACTCTTGGAAGCTCTCAAATTGATGAAGGAAGATATGGAGATTATCAAATTGATAAAAACAATGTGGAAGAGATCAAAGAGGAAACGCTCGAAACACAACAGAAGGAATCCGACTGCTGGAGAAGAGTGGAGGCCCTGATAATGTTCATGCAAGATCATCAACAAGCCATGGCGGAACGTGGAAAAGGCAAAGCTCCGACGAAGCAGGTTTTCGCAGGACTACGTCTTGGTCTAGGTTTTTAGGATCTTGTTGTATTTTCTAAGTTTTTCTACACTTTACCTATGTACCTCGGCCCTGTGTGGCCTAGCAGTCTAGTTCCTTTTCAGTGGCTTGTCCATGGCAACGATGGTTTCCCAACTGGGCACCAAAGCCATGCAATTTTTTGGACATTCGGCCTTACTAGCTTTTGGACATATGGCGCAATGGTTTCTCTTCTGGGCACTATGACCACGTGGATAATAGCACCACAGGCAACTGTAATTTTTTGAAAGGAATCAATACAATACAACACTCTAACTTACAAAAAAACAAGAAGATATGTCATATCATATATATTCATGTATATTCACATGTAAAACTATAAGAAAGATAAACTCTTTGATTTACTTGTCATGTGATGTTGTAAAAGATCCAATCCTTGTATCCATGTATTTCACCTTTACTATATAATATTACTCTTTGTCAAACCCATGACCATAGGTAATGGTTGAGCCATTTACTTATAATGGCACGACCGATACTTAAATAATTAGGTAATGGTTGGGCCATATACTCCTAGATCAAATTCACACTAATGTTTATAATCATGACTAATCCTTAACTAATTATCATTTGATTTTAGACACCAAAACATGCTTTGAGATTTAAAATATTCATTGACTTCTTACCCATAAATCACTTTGTTGGAGATACAATTATTAATAGCACTAAACCTACTTAACCAATTCTCATTAGATTTTAAACACCAAAACATGCTTTGAGCTAAGATATGTCCATATTGAATATATATTCACATGTAAAACTATAGATTTAGTTGTCATGTGATGCTGTAAAATATTCACTCCTCATGTCCATGTATTTCACCTTTACTATATAATATTACTCTTTATCAAACCCATGACCATAGGTGATGGTTGAGCCATTTACTCATATCACATTCACACTAATGTTTTTAATGGTGACCAATACTTAACTAATCAGGTAATGGTTAGGCCATTTACTCCTAGATAAAATTCACACTAATGTTTATAATCATGACCAATACTTAACTAATTCTCATTTGATTTTAGACACCAAAACATGCTTTGAGATTTAAAATATCCATTGACTTCTTACCCATAAATCACTTTGTTGGAGATGTAATTTTTAATAACACTAAACCTACTTAATTAATTCTCATTAGATTTTAAACACCAAAACATGCTTTGAGCTAAGATATGTCATATTGAATATATACTCACATGTAAAACTATAAGAAAGATAAACTCATTGATTTAGTTGTCATGTGATGTTGTAAAAGATTCAATCCTTATTTCTATGTATTTCACCTTTACTATATAATATTACTCTTTATCAAACCCATGACCATAGGTAATGTGTAACAAACCCTCTATTACGACAACAAATAATGAACTTACAAAAGAGGTATATATATAGATTTTTGAAACAAACAAACATTATGACAAAGTGACATGTGTCACCACATATTTTAATAACTACATAATCAATTTCATCACAGTCAACTGAAGGAAACATCACTATTATTCAATCAACGATATCTCATAAAGATAACATAAGGAAGCTACCCACCCAACCTAACCTGCATGCTTAGGACCTCCAAGACACATAAGCAATGCTCAAATCCAAGATTCATCTGATTAATTTTAACCACTTAAGGTCTCAGGACTAAAACTTTTAAAACTTTTTAACTCATAATGCAACACAATAAACAATAACTTAAGAATCTATCTCTTTTAAGGATGCACCACTTGCGCCTTATTTAATTTGATCCGAAGTACAAATATTCAATTATAAGGAATTCAATAAATTCATTTAGCCACTCGCTATTTAATCATTACCATAACCTATTAGTGTCTTGACATTCATACAAATCCTAGCTACAAATAGGTCAAGTCAAATTCTTATCTAATTAATGAATTCCATACTAATTTTATTGATGACAATCATAAATGCTTAATTCATTTAATTCGATTAAAAATATAATTTAGCTAATGACAATATAACATTAAAAAATTCACTTAATTAAAGATGTCAATCGTTTAGTACATCAATAATAACTTAACCAAATAATACTTGAATGTATTATTCCTTTCTGTTTTAATTTAATCTTCATAAATAATTATAATATGGATAATCTTGTACCTAAATTGTAAAGTGATACAAACATTTCAATCCAAAAATTTAATCATCAATCCAATCTTCTACTTTAGTTGTAAGTAGACTTTAACTTCAAGACTTGAGCATTATTTATTAATGTCACCTAAATTATTAGCCTTTAACAACCCAAGACTCCTTATGATAATATAATTATAAGGCAATGAACCCTTCTTTATAGTAGTCTCACAAATCATATTCTACCCAACGATTAGTACTTACTAATAAAATAGTGCAATAAGGATATCATGAAAAGGGAATTCTTTAATCGAAGAAAGGGATCAATAAAAACTTAAAATAAGGATATCATTGTTTTCTGTTTGGCGCTAAAAAAAATTCCCAATTAATGGTTATACGGATTACTTTACAAACATGGTTCAATCAAAAATCCAGATTCACATTTTTATTTTAGAGACTGGCACATAATTTAATCGCTCGAATTTCAATAGTCTACTTCTATCTGTGTACATAAATTCATATTTAAGGTTCTCAATAGTCTATTTCTATCTGTGTATGATCCTCCCTGAGCATGCATATGAACGATCCTAATCATCGCACAAAATAAAATCGACCGTGTAATACATGCCAAGGAAAAGTTTTGTGAGTGCACCCTGATTTCATTAATCAATCAAGAATGCGTCTATATCATTCCTGTATTTTGTATTACGAAATTAATACAGACAACACCTAACATTTGTGCCATCAACATAATTATTGAACAACTTTATAACAATTTCATATTCATTACCTCAAGCTAATTGCAACAATAATATAACAGACATTCTAAACATAACGAAAATTTGCAATGTAATGCAGTTTAGAGGTAATATGTAGTCGTCATTCACCGCTGGAAAATAAGTCGAACTCTAAATTTAAATCAACTTTTCCATACAAATTTTTGAACTGTTATGGTGCTCAAAATATTTCAATACAAGAATAGGATAAGCAAACTATATAAATACATAGGATAAGTAAACTATATAAATACCGTAACCAAGAATTTTTGAAACTCTGTTGCCAGTTCTGATACCTTATTGGTATCTCCAAGACAATGTTAGGGGTACTCTTCTTCCCCCTTAGCCTTCAGAGACGCAAAGGGGCCAAGCACAAAAACCAGAAATACTATAGCTCTAAGTTTTTCTCGTACGGGAGAGCTACCACTCTATCCTCAAACTTGGTTTCCCAACTCTCACAAGTAAAACACAGTTCAAAAGTAATTTTGGCAGCATAACTTTACCAATAACAAGTGTGATCCATTTCCCATATAGACCATTTGTTTTATAGGGATTTCCTCATTGACACATGTCCATATGCACAATTAATTAACTTTTTAATTAAATAAATTAGGATTGTTCACCCTCGCACTTGTCACCCTCTCCCCAAGTTGCACAAGTAATTACATATTTTATTTTAGTTAAAATTCAAATCCCCTCACAATCCCCAATGTGTTCCTAAAATCGCTCTTAGTTGTCTCTGTATTCCCCAGATTCTCATTTAATGAAAGTCTCCTAACTAGATCTTAGTTAGAGTTTGAATAAGAGTCTTCTTTTAGTTAGACTAGTGGTAGCTAGACTCTAGATACCATCCTATGTGTACACCTATTCCTTCCTACTTTAACTCTTTCTTAATTTAAATTCTCTTTTATTAATTTCATGCACACATGTGCATTATATCCCATCTTTAGATTTTCTCACTATTTTATTTCTTAATTTGATTTATCTCTTTTCTTTTAATTTAATTAATAAATTTAATTTAGTCCCCTAACTAAAACTTAGACTTAGGCTTAGTTTGAAGTAGGCTTTGACTTTTATTGAGATTTTTAATTAATAAATTCATTCTTTAACTAATTATTTAAATCCGACAAGGTCTAATGATTTCAAGATTTTCTAGGCCAACTAGATTTATTGAATTACGCGACGTTCCCTTCAAGACGCACCTCTGACTAGTTTTTGTAGTTTGTCCAACCCTTGGAGTCAACACTCCATTCGGTTGACCTTGTGAGAGACTAAGGGCTTCTAAGGAATAAGGACTTCACCTTATTGCATGCCCCTTATAAATCTTCGTGAGAAATTGTTTCAATCCTCCCTCACGACATCGTGGACCTATCGAACTAAGTAATCGTTCACCTACAATTCGAGCCACGGAGGGAGTGCTAGTAAGCTGTGACATGGATGTTGTCACACCTCTCCCTCAATATCTGGTTTATGTGCATGACCCCTTTACTCCTTATGTGATTCAGATTAGAAAGCATCATCATCTTGCATCCATTGACAAAACATTGTCACTGATCCATATACATAATCATACTAAATCAATCATATGACACATATGTGTAAAATGAAGTACTCAAACAAAACACAATCCACTCCCTCCTCAATCTAGAGTCCAATGAGGTCCATTGATGCCATCGACATCCACAATCTATCAAGTGTCCTGCCACTCAGGGAAAACTTGTCAATAACATCTATCAATACATATATATCAAATAACAATAATTCACAACCCATCAACATCATCATGTAAAATCTATAATCAAAACAAATAACAATGTACTATAACCGGATCACTTGCATGCAAGTGTCCTCAAAGAATAAGTCAATAACATGTGCTCAGTAGAGCGGGATGTTACATAATGATTGAGCCATTTACTCTTATCAGATTCAAACTATTGTTTTTAATGGTGATCAATACTTAACTAATTAAGTAATGGTTGAGCCATTTACTCCTAGATCAAATTCACACTAATTTTTATAATCATGGCCAATACTTAATTAATTCTCATTTGATTTTAGACATTAAAAGAGAAACACATATTATGTGTTACTCTATATTACCATTCCACGCCCACCCTCATATGAGGGTAATATAGAGTAACTCATAATATTTGTTACTCTATATTACCCCATACTACCACCCTCATATTCATTGACTTCATATCCATAAATCACTTTATTTGAGATGTAATTATTAACAACACTAAACCTACGTAATTAATTCTCATTATATTTTAAACACCAAAACATGCTTTGAGCTAATATATTCATTGTCTTCTTACATGTAGATCATTTTGTTGCAGTTGTAATTATTAACACCACTAAACCTTATTGGTCATGCAACAATTATGAGCATATCATTACATTTTTAGATTCAAATTAGCTACGAACTTCCACATTTATGTACAACAAATAGGTACATGACAATACATTTTAAAACATTGCTGAATAATCCATAAAAATACGAAAAATAGACAACAATGAATTGGAAAATATTCAATAAGGACCATCCAAATACTGCATGTATACTATCCTATTAATGACTAAATATTTCAATCAAAAAAATCATTTAATCCCAATTTGACTAATTCATTAATTGATAATATTAACCGCAATTACATGATGTCAATGGATAAATTGTTTTGTATACAATCAATGCATCCAACTATGTTATGAGCATATCATTATAAGTCCACCAAGCATGATTATGATTAGGATCACATAAGTTGAATCAAATTCACATGTGTAGAAAATAGATTATGATCAGGATCACATAAGTTGAATCAAATTCACATGTGTAGAAAATAGATTATGATCACGATCACATAAGTTGAATCAAATTCACATGTGTAGAAAATAGAATAATAGATTGTATTTATCTTCAAAAATAAAAATTTATTACGCCACTTAGATAAATTTCACTTACACATCATAAACAATATATTTCCCTTGCACCATCATAAACCATATACACCATTTAGAAAAGAACGTAATGATTCACATACCAAAACATTTTTTCAACATAATTTCAAAGATCAAGCACTATTGATATTTTGAGTTCAAAAAATAACATATATATACTAAAAACATATTTGTAGTAATTGCATTGCTAAATACACATAAGTTCCAGGAGGCCTATAGGCTAATAACATGAAAATTATATAGGTCATATATCATCAAAATTATAGGAAACCAATATATTGTTCCAAAACTCTACAAGTTTAATGATTGAACTCAACTTTTTACTTCTTCCATTTATATGGAGCCTCCAATATTTTTGGATTATGAGCCATTGTTGACTCCTCATAAACATGTATATGTAGTAATAGATTCATACCTGAAAAATAATATTTCATAAATAAAATTTAAACATAAATTTAAATAAAATATATACTTGTTTAACAAAAAATTGTACACTTGTTTAAAACCATATTTAGATAAATAAAATAAACCAGCTCAAGAAAAATTGGCATACCAAAGGTGTTAGAGTCCATCCTCAGACATTCATGTTCTCTTTTATGCTCCATGCACATACATTATTGTAAAAAGAAAAAAAAAACAATAATACATATTAGTATATACTTGTCTAAAATAATAAACATATAAATATTAAATAAGCGATGAGCAAGAATAACATACCCAACCATGAGAAAGAATAACATACCCAACCGGAATTCCATGGATGTTTAAGGAGTTCCATGGATCTAATATTATTTCTTTCTTTTGATTCTACTCTCCATATTAAGCCATTCTTCCAAGAGAATAAATCTTTAATTTTCTGCTATGGTTTAAATGTTCTCATATTATAATCAAATGATCTTTCAAAAATGCCTACATGATCTAAACTAAGTACAATCATATACATAATATTTTTAAAGAGAAAAGTTGGTGTGTGGTTGGTAAGCAATTAGTGTTCATAGTTAGATAATACACCGAGAATGAATTCACTTGGATGTATGCAGAAAACACAAATCTGGATGTATTTAGCCATTCTTTGAATACCATAAATCTTTCCTCTTTCTGTTGTGGAATGTAGATGTTCTCATATAATCAAATGCTCTCTCAAAAATTCATGCATCATGATCTAAACATAAATAAGATCATGTACCTGGTATATTTTTAAATCTATAAATGTTGCTTTCTGGTTGGTATACAATTAGCTAAGAGTTTGACAATACCCCAAGAAGGAATTCACTTTTTTCTTTGTGAAAGTTCACAAATCTAGACATATTAAGATGGATTCTTCCAAGAAGACAAATCTTTCCTCTTTCTGGTCTGAGATAGATATTCTCATATAATCAATTCTCTACACCATGATCTAAACATAAGATCATGTACAACATATTTTTAAATATAGGAATGTTGGTTGGTGGTTAGTAAGAAACAAGTTAAGAGTTTGACAATACAAAGATCATGTATGTTAGCACTAGAAGTCAAACCTAGACTACTATAGATGTAAGCCTAATACCCATCAGAATTGTGAATAATAATTGTTTTTAAAGTGTGGCAAATGGGTGTGAAACTCATTTTATGCCATCAATCACAAAATCCTCCATGAAATACACACCAGCAAGCAAGGCTTTGAATAGCTCCAAATCAATGTTTAAAGATATAAATAGAAGATATAAGACTTATAAAGAAAGGTGAAATATGTGTATCAGGTCACATCAAGTACATCTGGAACACATATGGAAGAAATCTCACTGAATAAGAACTTCTTAATCAAAAAGAGAAAACACATTGATCAACTTGCATAAATTACCAACAATAAATCATTTATTGTAATAAGAAAGCAAGCACCCTGATGAATCCTTCACCAACAACTAACATCAAAGTGAGATAGAACAAAAATGACAGTAGGAAAGTAATTGATCTTTCACTCTTAAAGATTCTTGAGTCTGGTACATATATCAAGAAACTTTGTTACAATTTGAAACTAAAAATCAAAGATTATTTGCTTAACCATTCGAACCCCCTATCAAGTTACAATGCATGTTAAATAACAAAACATCCAAAAAACATGTTTACAATTCGCCACATAAATTCCTCATAGGATTCTATGCCTAAGAAAGTGACGCAGAAGCATCGTCACTGTCGTAAGAGAGCACACGTGGCAGGAAAGTTCAGCGCTCGAGAATCATTTCGAAATCTCAAACGTCGAGAGTTACTGTGAATCCTTTGAGGAGATGATGAAGAACATAAGAAGATCAAAAGCTTGGAGGTGGAATGATCATGATCGATCAGGGAGTTTCACTCTGAGTCTTGAATGTAACTGAGCTTAGGTAGCAATTAGGTTTTCATTTTTGAAGTAGACAAGTAGTTGGGGGGAACCCTAAGGATCCTCTGAGATAAATAGAGGTTTTGTACGCCCAAATGAGGCTACTGCGAGTTAGTAGGAAATTTCTGAGTTTTAAGTTGTTGTTTTGATATTAGCTGTAGCCATTTACTTATGAATGAATATAACAGAGGAAATTTGATCCAAATGCATGTTATGTTACTATTTTCAATTCTCTGTTATTGAATTTTCATAAATGAATGAATTTCGTTATGGATGGATGAAACTGTGAACGTTAGTATAAATTTCAATTGTTTCTCTTCTGTTGAGTGAGTGCAAGGTGTGCACATCGAACACAATGAGTGTGTTGACAGAGTCTATTTCGATTCTAAAGCTCAGAAGACATAGCACGAAACTTTCCCTTTGTAAGGAGTGCAAAGAGACTGCTACAAGGTGTGCACAGTCACTTGCAAAAGCCAAGTCTTGTGTAAGAATCTGCTGCAAAGAGTGCACAGATACAGAACTTGACTAAGTGTCGAAGAAACTCCGTAAAAGTCAAAGGAATAGAAAGAGAGAAAGATCAGGAGGGATAATGCCTTCCAGAATCACAGACAAAGTCTAAGAACAAACTCATGGGAGGAACAAAGGTCGAAGCCTTTGAATACCAAAAACAAAAATCTTCCAAGTCAGAAGAATTCGTAAACTCAATAAGGGGAGTGACAACTACCTTCGGATCAACTGTAGGGGAAGAGATCTGGCCGTTGAAATCTCATGTCCAGATGCTCAGAAGAACGCGCAGAGGGGGATCATATCTAGACCGTTATATCTAAGTGCGGGGACCAACAGTCATGGGATCCATAGGTAAGTGCACGAACTTTAACCTTCTGGAAGTGCACAGGGTAAGCAAATTCGTGAAACCCAAGTTCACGATTCAATCACAACCGTTGGATCACGAAGGGATTTAGACCGTCGATCTGAAGAAATCACAGAATCGGGAATCGGGAGAAGGGAGGTGCGCAGTCTTCCAACTACCCGAAACATGAAGGAGAAAGCAGGACCATCGGATCGTGGAGGGAATCAAGACCGTTTATCTGCAGTGAGGAAGTCGCGATTTCGGATTAGGGATGATTTTAAGGATGGAAATTTATTTTAAAATGTAGAAACCTTGGCGAATATTACTAATCCTTCATATGTCAAGTATAAATTTTTGGCGATAGTTTTTTAAAAATATTCAAATTTCTAAGTATTTTATATAGTTTTTATAAAATTTTGGCGATTTTTAAGGTAAAATAATTTTATCCTATAGAATTTGGGCGAATAATTTTTAAAATAGCGATTCTCGTTTTTGGAAAAACCATGGAAAATTAGCCCATGAGCGAAATTTAGCCCCTAAAATCATCCCTGGTTTGGATATCGGGAAAAATGACAAATGCTACATCACGAGTTCCCGATACGGTAAATCCTGATGTGCTCGGAAGCTTGTCCCCAAGTCATGTCTAGAGGTCATATCGGCGGAAGGTTAAAGGAGGGGCTAGTGCCTAGAGAAGTTGTCGATCGGGAAATCGGAAATCATGAGGTCAAGTTTGGCTCATGTGCAATCACCCGAGGTCCAAGATCATGAAGCACCCTTTTTGTTAGGCCTGTGGTCACAGCCGGTGATCACGTGAAGGAATCTCACGCCTAGTGCTTGTTCGTGCGGGCTAAGTTTCACATAGGACCTGTAGATATTTCGTGAGGATTCTAGCAAGAATTCAAAGGGTTGATCCAGCTCGAATATTGAGAAGATCCAGTGACCGGGAGGTCAGCATACCCTGCTGAGGTGAGGCTCTGCATCAAGTGGTATCAGGGCTTAGTTTTTCTTTACAGACCACAGACAAAAGAAAGACGGTGAAAGGATATAGTCTGATACCATCAAGTGGTATCAAAGCGTAAATGTTTTCTTGCAGACAACAGGGAAAGGAGAGGAGACAAAAGAACTCGAAGTTGTACTATGTGTGTTAGAGAGAGTCAACACAATGCCACCGAGGAGACGAGTGGAACAGGATTTATCCAATCGGGTTGTAGAAAGGGAGATGCGAGAACTTCGTGCAAGATTAGAGGCGATGGAGGTAGCGCAAAGGAGAACAACTGATACTGGAGACATCAACGATACAGAGAGTGAAGAAGTAGAATTCAAGGAAGCTGCATGAGAGAATGTTGCCGAAGAACACTTGCTGAGAGAAGTTGTTAGATTGGGAGCTAGAGCTAAGATAGAGGTCCCCATGTATGAAGGAAATTTGGATGTTGAAGATCTGTTGTATTGGATACGATCCATGGACAAATATTTCGACTATGAGGATGTCGACAAGGAAAAAAGGGTGAGACATCCTATCACCAGGCTCAAGGGACATGCAACACTGTGGTGGGATGAACTGCAGGCTGAAAGGAGAAGAAAAGGAAAACAAAAGATAAATAATTGGGACAGAAGGGTAGCCAAGCTAAAAGAAAAATTCATTCCCAAAGATTATCAGATCAATCTGTTCAGGAAGCTGCAGAACCTGAGACAAAAGGGTATGACAGTTAAAGAGTACATAAAGGATTTCTACAGGCTTAACATCAGAACTAGACAAAGAGAGAGGGATGAAGAAAAAGTTGCCAGGTATATAAATGGCCCGAGGTATGAAATCCAGGATGAGATCAACATGGTGTTGGTAAGGACAGTGGAGGATGCTTATCAGTTTTCACTGAAGGAGAAGGAGAAATTGGCCAGAAAATAAATCCAACGAGGCAAAGGTAGAAGCCCAGTCCCGAAAAAATGCAAGGGAGTTGCCCATGACAAGACACATAAATCCAAAGATGAGACTGAGAAACCACATAGTCACTCGGAAAGAGGAGGAAGTTCTCGAGGAAGACATGATGGTGGAAGAAGTTCTTCTAGAGGAAGAGGAAGAGGAGGATAAGTGAAATGTTACACCTGTGGAAAGGTAGGACATAAGTCTTGGGAATGTCCCGAGATAAATAAATAAGTAGAAGGTGAATCTCACATTTTGGAAGCACAGAGAAGGAATGTTGAAGTAGAAGGAGCAGAAGATGGAACATCCCTGATGTTGAGAAGAGTTCTCTTAAAACCAGAGGCATAAATTGAGAAGCCAATGCAAAGAAACAACCTATTCAGGACAACTTGCAAGACTAAAGACAGAGTATGCAAGGTGATAATTGACAGTGGGAGCACTGACAACTTAGTATCCATAGATATGGTGGAGAAACTGGAGCTGGAGACAACTGCACATCCGAAGCCATACAAGGTCTCATGGTTGCAGAAAGGACACCAGATAATGGTTACTAAACAATGTTTAGTTGAATTTAAGATAGGAGGATATAGAGATGAAATCCTATGTGATGTAATTCCCATGGATGTATGTCATATTCTATTGGGAAGACCATGGAAGTTTGACAAGAATTCCATTCATGATGGGAGGAAGAATAAATACACCTTGGAGAAGAATGGTAGGACACACATGTTGCTGCCAATAGAGGAGAAGAAAGTGAAAGGGGAAGCCATCACAAGCATAATTCTCATGAGTGAGAAGGAACTCCTAAAATAAGTCAAGAAAGGATAGGAGATGTAGTTTTTTGTGGTGAGGAAACCTAGAGTTTTCCTTACAAGTACTACAATGGATGATTTACCTAAAGAAGTTCAGGATTTTTTGGATAATTTTGATGACATAGTAGTGGAGGAGTTGCCTAACTCATTGCCACCCATAAGAAGTATCAGCCATCATATCGATTTAATACCAAGAGAAATTCTACCAAACAAAGTAGAATACAAACTGACACCTCGATAGAATGAGGAGGTAAAGAACCAAGTCCAGGAAATTTTAGACAAGGGTTTGAATAGAGAGATCTTGAGTCCATGCTGTTAATTTTTCAGACCCCAACCCAGTTTCAGTCTCACTGATTTTTCAGCCAATGTTAAATGCCCAAACCCATTTTTATATCAGCATATAAATTCACAGCAGAAAATAAACTTCATAACTGAAACATGAGGATTCTGAACATAATTTTAAACACATAAATAATATATCAGTAGTATGCAAAACGTAGAAAATTTAGACACAAAGTTTTTCGGTCTAACTTTGACCCTGGAAAAACCCACAAGGGGAAAACCAGTGAGAGAGGGAGATTTTTATTATTTAGGAGCTTCAGAGAATTCTGTTATAGCATATTCATCTTCATAAATTTAAATGACAAACTTATCTCGACAACCGCGCCAATTTTTCACACAGGAAAATGAGCCAACTCCATAAAATTCTTTCCAGAATTTTCTGCAATCATCTATAGGTCTACTCGATTTATGTGCCTCCAAACTACTTTACGGCCACCTCAAAATGTGTACCAACAGCTTCATCAAATTTTTGGGTGCATTAATGGATGTACGGCCACCTTGAAAACTGTGCCAAACTTCCCAGAAAAATCACACAGCAATCTGTCTCGATTTCTGTGCCAAGAAAATATTGTACGAACCTGTACGAAATCTGTACGGTACGACCTGCACGTGCCTGTATGTCCCTCCTTGAAATCTATGCCAAAAGTATGTTGTACGGATTGATAAAATCCATACCATACAGACATAATTAAATGTTGCTCGCTGCCTCAATTTCTGTGCACACAAATGGTTGTACGGCCCTCAAAATATGTGTTGTACGGCCTCCTGTGTATGTTGAACCTTTGCCTCGAATTTTGTACTATTATTCAGCCTTGGAAAGCATGTCCTAGCTCTCAAAAATGGTTGCTCTCTTGCTGCTCGAAAATGCTCTCTCTCTCTTGCTCTCTCAAAAATGAATCAACTACCCAAGAATGGGTGTGCCCTCTTTCCCTAGTCGACCTCATGAGGGAAGGTGAGGGGTTTTCTAATCTAACGGTTGAGATTATATTAGATGAGTGGCTGAGATTTGGTGTCTCTTCACTCACCCTCACTTTAGTCATAAAGTTATCTTTTAATTTGCATCTCACAAATTAATTTGACTAGGACCCACATTAGGCACTTTCTCCCCCTTAGGCGCGTAGGGAAGAGAAACACTTGCCTTGGTACTTTATTTAATTAAAAATTTAACACTCCCTCATACCGAGGAAAGTGTTACTTACCACTCCAAGCTTGTCCCTGAAAAATACAAACTTTCCTCTTCCCCATGCCTTGGTGAGTATGTTTGCAACCTGCTCCTCTGTATATATGTATTGTAGCTCCACAACTCCTCTCTGAACATAATCACGGATGAAGTGATACCAAATCTCGATATGCTTAGACCGGTCATGAAAAATTGGATTCTCCGAGAGTTTAATGCAACTCTGATTATCACAGTAAATCATGGTAGGCCTCAATTGCACACCGAACAATCCAACCAACATCTTGCAAAGCCAAAGGGCCTCACAACTAGCCTGACTAGCTTCCATATACTCAGCCTCTGTCGAACTCAAAGCCACTGAATTCTGCTTCTGACTGAACCAAGAGACAACTGCTGATCCCAATCCAAAGAAACACCCTGAAGTGCTTTTCCTGTCACTGACACATCCTGCCCAATCTGTGTCTGTATATCCAACCAGACGAACTCCATCTCCTCTATGATAGTTCAGACCATAATCTACCATACCACAAAGATACCTGAGCACATGTTTTGCTGCCACCCTGTGCACTCTCCTAGACTCCACCATGAACTGACTGAGATTGTTGACAACAAAACAAATATCTGGCCTGGTATTGACCAAAGACATCAATGACCCGATCAACTGACGATACAAAGTGGAATCCACCAACTGTGACTCAGAAGCATGAAGCTTCTTCCAGTTGGTAATCATGGGAGTGGTTATGGGCCTGCTATCTCTCATCTGAAATCTACTCAGAATGTCACACACATACTTCCCCTGTCCCAAGAAGATGTGTCCAGGCTCCTGCCAAACCTCCAATCCCAAAAAGTAATGCATCAGTCCAATGTCTGTCATTTCGAACTCTGAAGCAAGGCTCTCCTTGCAGTTGTTGATGAGTCTCTCTACCCCTTTAATGAAAATATCATCCACATATAGTAGAAGAATGAGAGGATCCTCTCCAATCACAATGAAGTATAGGTTGGGATCCGCCTCACTCTTCTCAAAACCCAACTGCTGCAAATAGACATCTATCCTTGAATACCAAGCTCTGGGAGCTTGTTTCAACCCATACAATGCCTTATTCAGTCTACACACATGAGACTCTCTCCCATGCACCTCAAATCCCAATGGCTGCTCAATGTACACCTCCTCCTCAATAAGACCATTCAGAAATGCGGTCTTCACATCCATCTGGTGGATCTTCCAACCCATCTCTGCTGCAATGGAGATCACTGCCCTGATCGAAGTGTATTGAGAAACCGGTGAAAAGGTCTCATCATAGTTGACTCCTTCAACCTGTGAAAACCCCTGAACCACAAAGAGAGCTTTGTACTTCTCAATGATTCCATCCGCAACATGCTTTAGCTTGTAGAGCCACCTGGAAGTCACCACTGACTTCCCCTCAGGTCTAGAAACAACTTCCCAGACATTGTTCTTCACGATGGAATTGTACTCTTCCATCATGGCATATCTCCACACCTGTCTACTAGTGGCCTCCTCAAAAGTGGAAGGATCAGACTCCCAAATACTGCTCACCATCGCGATGTAGCTACAAAACCTCGCGGGAGGTTTACTCTCCCTCACTGCCTGTCTAGGATTCCCCACTGAACCCTGTGCCTCCCTCAAAGTGTCCTGAAGCCACTTGGGATTCCTTCTCTCTGAAGTAGTGTCCTGTGGAGGGGACTCTCCCTACTCAACCCCATCTTCCATAGACAATGATCCTGTAGTAGACCCTGAAGTACCTGATCCTAAAACCTATGGACCGGTAGCCTGCAAACCTGAACTCTATGGCCCTGTCACCTGTGAACCTGTAGTCACCGAAACTAGTGGCCCTGAAATCTGTGTCACTGTAGTCTGTTGCAGGCTCACCTAAATCTGAGATGAAGACTGCTCACCTCTCTCTGTCCCTCTAGTCTTCCTAAATGCTCCGTCCTCTCAAATCTGACATCCCTCCTCAAGACAGTCTTCCTCAAGGAAGGAAGGTAAATACGGAAGGCCTTTGAAGTCTCACTGTACCCAACAAAGATCCCTCTCTCTGCCATGGGCTCCAACTTTGTCCTCTTCTCAGAAGGGACAT
>ML778052.1:1509428-1540014 GCA_009831015.1 Picea engelmannii | reverse complement strand
CGAAGACATTGGGCCACATACATCTGAATGTATAAGATCAAGTATCCCTGCTGCTCTACTGTCACTGCTCGGAAAAGCAGTCTTGGTGTACTTTCCCAAGGTACACCCCTTGCACAACTCATGGTGCTCTGAACTGAAATCTGTAACTCCCATCACCATCTCCCTCAGAACTCTCAAAGCCCCATGGTGCAAATGTGCCATCCTCCTATGCCATATCTCACATAGGTCACTGTTGTTGCTGGTAGAATGAATCAATGATCGCACTGGCTAGAACAAGAACTTGTATAGCCTCTCATGTCTAGTACCAATCACTTTGGCCAAAGTGATGCTAGACCCTCTAGGGAAAAGAAGCACCTGCCCATCATGGAACAAGACCTCATAGCCCTTCTCCTCAATAGTAGAAACTGACACTAAGTTCTTATTCAAGCCCGGAACATAAAGAACCTCTGTCAAAGTCATGGGAGGCAAAGACTCCCTCCGAAATAATACTGTCCCACAACCAACCACCTTGACCTCTTGGTCATCTCCAAGCACTACCTTTGCATCTCCACACTGTGAAAGATCTGTCAGGTGCTCACGAACTGCTGTCATATGGCGAGAGGCACCACTGTCTATATACCAAGCATCTGTAGTAGTGGTGCTCAAGGATAGACATGCAATCAAGGAAAATTCCTTGACAAATTTGGTGGAAAACTCCTCCACCTCTGCTAAAGATGTTGTTTGTTTCTTCTTCTTGTTTGGACATTGTCCTGCATAGTGCCCAAACTTATGGCAAGCAAAGCACTTGACTTTGCTCATGTCTTTCTTCCCTTCACCCTTGGGCTTTTTTCCTCCCTTTGGACCCTTTTGGAACTTCTTCTTGCTAGTGGTAGCAAGAGCCACATTCTCCTCCTCATGACCCATAGATGAGCTTCCATGTACATAACCTCTCTGGATCTCCTCCTGAATAAAGTCATCCCAAACATGTTTCGAACCGGGAAGCTTCTCCCTAGCAACAATGCCCTCCACAAAAACAACCCATTGTTTGGAGATTCCATTCAATGATGTTCTCACAAGATCACTGTCAAATATGGCTTCCCCCATAGATCCAAGCTCATCCCTCACCTGTGTCAATCTAGTAAGGTATGTGACCACCTTTTCAGCCTTGGTCATTTTTATGCTTTTTAGTTTTTCCCTCAAAACCATTTTCCGGTTCTCATTTGTACTCTGGTATAGTTTAGTCAAAAACTCCCGCATCTCATAGGCATGTGTCTTCCCCGTCCAGTGAGGAATCAAATGATCCTTGATGGCATCATGAATAAATCTCTTAGCCTTGATACTCTTCTTAGTATAGGCTGCAAGAAGAGTATCATCAATAGGTACCACAATAGGACGAGTAGTGGTAATGTCCCACAACTCATTTTCTTGCAAAAGCAAGATCATCCTCTCCTTCCAAGCACCAAAATTTGCTGCCCCATCAAGTCTATCCTCAACTCTCAAACCAGTAGCCATGACCCTTTTTCTACTGAAAATCACAAATTCAAAAATATTCTCTGTGAAGTGACTGTTGTCCCAACTTTCTGTCTACTAAAAATTTCTTCTTCTCTTCAACTCAGCGCTAATACCATGTTAATTTTTCAGACCCCAGCCCAGTTTCAGTCTCACTGACTTTTCAGCCAATGTTAAATGCCCAAACTAAGTTTTATATCAGCATATAAATTCACAGCAGAAAATAAACTTCAGAACTGGAACATGAGGATTCTGAACATCGTTTTAAATGAAAAAATAATATATCAGTAGTATGCAAAACTCAAAAAATTTAGACACAAAGATTTTCGGTCTAACTTTGACCCTGGAAAAACCCACAAGGAGAAAAGCAGTGAGAGAGGGAGATTTTTATTATTTAGGAGCTTCAGAGAATTATGTTACAGGGTATTCATCTTCATAAATTTAAATGACAAACTTGTCTCGACAACCGTGCCAATTTTTCACACAGGAAAATGAGCCAACTCCACAAAATTCTTTCCATAATTTTTTGCAATCATCTACAGGTCTGATCCTCGATTTCTGTGCCTCCAAACTGTTGTATGGCCACCTCAAAATTTGTACTAACAACTTCAACAAATTTTTGGGTGCATTAATGGTTGTACAACCGCCTTGAAAACCATGCCAAACTTCCCAGAAAAACCACACAGCAATCTGTCTCGATTTCTGTGCCAAGAAAAGATTGTACGGACCTGTACGGAATCCGTACGGCATGACCTGCACGTGCCTGTCTATCCCTCCTTGAAATCTATGCCAAAAGTATGTTGTATTAATTGATAAAATCCGTACCGTATAGATAGAATTAGATGCTACTCGCTGCCTCGATTTCTGTGCACACAAATGGCTATATGGCCCTCGAAATGCATGTTGTACGACATCCTGTGTATGCTGAACCTTTACCTCAAATTATGTGCTATTATTCAGCCTTGGAAAGTGTGCCCTAGCTCTCAGAAATGGTTGCTCTCTTGCTGCTCGAAAATTCTTTCTCTCTTGCTCTCTCAAAAATGAATCAACTACCCAAGAATGGGTGCACCCTCTTTGCCTAGTCGACCTCATGAGGGAAGGTGAGGGGTTTTCTAATCTAACGGTTGAGATTAGATTAGATGAGTGGTTGAGATTTGGTGTCTCTTCACTCACCCTCACTTTAGTCATAAAGTTATCTTTTAATTTGCATCTCACAAATTAATTTGACTAGGACCCACATTAGGCACTTTCTCCCCCTTAGGTGCCTAGGGAAGAGAAACACTTGCCTTGGTACTTTATTTAGTTAAAAATTTAACACATGCACAGTGCCAACTGTGTTGAGTCCAAAGAAAGATGGAGGATGGAGAATGTGTACAGACTTAAGAGCTATTAACAGGATCACCATCAGGTATAGATTTCCTTTGCCAAGAATGGATGATTTAATGGACTGTTTAAGTGGAGAAAATTTCTTTTCTAAGATAGATTTGAAAAGTGGGTATCACCAGATAAGAATCATAGAAGGTGATGAATGGAAGACAACCTGTAAGATAAATGAAGGTTTGTATGAATGGCTTGTTATGCCATTTGGCTTAACAAATGCCCCGAATACGTTTATGAGGTTGATGAATGAAATACTAAAAGATTTCATTGGCAAGTTAGTGGTTGTGTATCTAGATGATATACTGATCTTTAGCAAGACTAAGGAGGAGCATTTGAGGCACTTGACACTAGTGATGAGAAGACTACAACAAGAGAAGATGTTGATAAATATGAAGAAGTCCTCTTTTATGAAGACATAAGTCATTTACTTGGGTGTTGTGATCTCTTCAAATGAATTGAAGATGGATCCAGAGAAGGTGAGAGAAATCAAAGAATGGCCATCACCAAGGAGTATGTTTGAGGTAAGAAGCTTCCATGGATTAGAGAGTTTCTATAGGAAGTTCATCAGATATTTTAGTGGAATTTGTGCACCAAAGATGGATACAGTGAAGAAGAAGCACAAGTTTTTTAAATGGATAGAGGAGGTTGAGAGGAGCTTCAATATTCTGAAGAACAAAATAATAGAATGCCCAATTCTGGTCTTGCCAAATTTTGAAAAGACATTTCAGGTGAGATGTGATGCAAGTGGAGTTGCAATTGGAGGAGTTTTGAGCCAGGACAATAGACCTGTTGCCTATTTATGTGAAAAGATGAATGAGACTAAGAGAAAATACTCCACATATGATAAGGAGTTTTATGCCATAATTCAAGTCGTGAAGAAATGGAGACATTACCTTGTCCCACAAGAATTTGTCTTGTATAACGATAACCAAGATTTACAATTCATAAACAGACAAGAAAAATTGAATCAAAAGCATGCAAAGTGGATTGAGTTTATGCAGAATTTTACTTTTGTCATAAAACATATTGATGGGAATGCTAACAAAGTTGTTGATGCATTGAGCATGAGATGTTTGATTCTGTATGAATTTCAAGTAAAGACCTTGGGGTTTGAACACCTTAAGGAAATGTACAATGATGATCCAGATTTCAAGGAAGCATACAAAGCATGCACGAATCCTGTGCTGAGAAATAGGAGCCAGTGGGTAGAGTATATGATTCAAGAGGGATTGTTTTTCAAGGACAATCAGTTGTGCATACCAAAATTCTCAATGAGGGATAACCTTTTGAAGGAAAAGCATAGTGGAGGATTGGTTGGAAATTTTGGCCATGATAAAACATTTGCACATTTGAGCAGTTCATACTATTGGCCAGGTATGAGGACAAAAGTGATAAAATTTGTGAACAAATGTAGAATCTGCCAACATGAAAAAGGAAAAGGATAGAAAACTAGATTATACCAACCATTACCAATACCAGAGAGGCCTTGGGATGCGATAAGCATGGATTTTGTGTTAGGACTGCCAAAAATGAAAAGAGGATGTGATTCCATGTTTGTGGTGGTGGATTGATTTTCAAAGACGACACACTTTATCCCATGTCAGAAGACCAGTGATGCAACACGTGTTGCAAATCTGTTTTTTGAGGAAGTTGTGAGACTTCATGACCTACCCAGAATCATTGTCTTGGACAAAGACACGAAATTTGTTGGTCATTTTTGGAGAACACTGTGGAAGAATTTGGGGATGAATTTTTCCTTCAGCTCAGCTTATCATCCTCAGACAAATGGATAGACTGAGGTGGTAAACAAAAGTTTGGGAAACTTGCTGAGGAGTCTGGTCACTGAGCATCATAACTAGTTGGATCGGATTCTTCCACAAGCATAATTTGCATACAACGACTCACCAAACAGAAGCACTGGAAAGAGTCCATTCCGGATATTGTATGGAATGCAACCCAGAGGAGTATCCGAGTTGAGACACTTGGGACAGAGTGAGATCAGAAGCACTAGAGAAAAATATTTTGCTGCAGAAATGCAGAAGCTCCATAGCCAGATCAGAGGAAAATTACAAAACTATAGTCAAGACTACAAGCACAGAGTTGATCAACATCGCAAAGAACTTCAATTTGAGGTGGGAGATCAGGTTCTGGAACATCTCAGGAAGGAAAGGTTCCTTAGGGAAACATATAACAAGTTAAAAATGAAGAAGATAGGACCATGTAAGATCTTGAGGAAGTTTGATGCAAACACCTATGAGATTGAGTTGCTAGATGATGTGGGCATATCGCCCATATTCAACATTTTAGACCTGTATCATTATAGGAAAGATGACATAGAGGATTCAAAAGATCAAGATAAGATTCAATGGGAGAAACAAATGCCTATAGAAAAAAACCCACAGATGGAGAATATCATTGATCAAAGTATTGGGAAGAAGACCAGGAGGAAGACCTATATTGAATATCTGGTTAAGTGGAAGGAACACCTGATAGAGGATGCCAGTTGGAAAAATGAAGCTGATATCCAGAAGCATGGAAATTTGGTGCAGGAGCTCATGGAAAGGAGTCCATGAAATTTTATCCATGGGGAGTATGATGCAGGAGCATCGTCAGCATTGTCAGTGAGCACACGTGGCAGGAAAGTTCAGCGCTCGAGAATCATTTCGAAATCTCAAACGTCAGGAGTTACTGCGAATCCTTTGAGGAGTTGATGAAGAATAGAAGAATATCAAACTCTTGGAGGTGGAATGATCATGAGAGATCAGGGAGTTTCACTTTGAGTATTGAATGTAACTGAGCTTAGGTAGTAGTTAGGTTTCTGTTTTTGAAGTAGACGAGTAGTCGGGGGGAACCCTAAGGACCCTCTGAGATAAATAGAGATTTTGTACGCTTGAATGAGGCTACTGCGAGTTAGTAGGAAATTTCTGAGTTTTAAGTTATTGTTTTGATATTAGTTGTAGCCATTTACTTCTGAATGAATATAACAAATGAAATTTGATCCAAATGCATGTTATGTTACTGTTTTCAATTCTCTGTTATTGAATTTTCATAAATGAATGAATTTCATTATGGATGGATGAAATTGTGAACATTAGTATAAATTTCAATTATTTCTCTTCTGTTGAGTGAGTGCAATGTGTGCACATCAAACACAAGGAGTGCATTGACAGAATCTGTTTCGATTCCGAAGCTCAGAACAAATAGTACAAAACTTTCCCTTTGTAAGGAGTGCAAAGCAACTGCTGTAAGGTGTGCACAGTCACCTGCAAGAACCAAGTCTTGCGTAAGAATCTGCTGCAAAGAGTGCACAGATATGGAACTCGAATAAGTGTCGAAGGGACTCCGTAAAAGTCAAAGGAACAAAAAGAGAGAAATCTTAGGAGGGATAACACCTTCTAGAAGCACAGAGGAAGTCTAAGAATAGACTTGTGGGAGGAACAAAGGTCAAAACCTTTGAATACCAAAAAAAAAACTTCTAAGTCAGAAGAATTCGTAAACTCAAGAAGGGGAGTGACAACTATCGTCGAATCAGCTGCAGGGGGAGAGATCTGGCCATTGAAATCTCGTGTCCAGATGCTCAGAAGAACGTGTAGAGGGGGATCAAATCTGGACCGTTGGATCTAAGCGCAGGGACCAACAATCATGGGATCTAGAGGTAAGTGCACAAAATTTAACCTTCTGGAAGTGCATAGGGTAAGAAAAGTCACAAAACCCAAGTTCGTGATTCAATCGCAATCGTTGGATCATGGAGGTATTTAGACCATCAATCCAAAGAAATCGCAGAATTAGGAATCGAGAGAAGGGAGGTGCGCAGTATTCCAACTACCCGAAACGTGAAATCCTAAAATGCGAAGGAGAAAGCAGGAGCATCGAATTATGGAGGGAATTAGGACCGTTGATATGAGGTGAGGAAGTCGCGAGTTCGAATATCAGGAAAAAGGAGAAAAGATACATCATGAGTTCATGAAATGAGAAATTTCGACGCGCTCAGAAGCTTGGCCCCAAGTCATAGCTAGAGGTCATATCGATGGAAGGTTAAAGGAGGGACTAGTGGCTAGAGAAATTGTCGATCGGGAAATCAGAAATCGCGAGGTCGATTTTGGCTCATGTGCAATCACCCGAGGTCTGAGATCACGAACCGCCTTTTTGGTTAGGCCAGTGGTCACAACCGACGATCATGTGAAGGAAGATCACGCCTAGTGCTTGTTCACGCATGCTAAGTTGCACATAGGACCTGTGGATATTTCGTGAGGATTCTAGCAAGTAGTCAAAGGGATGATCCAGCTCGAAGATTGAGAAGATCCAGTGAGCAGGAGGTCAGCAGATCCTACTGAGGTGGGGCTCTACATCAGAAAGGCATGGCACCAGGTGTACAACAAGAATGTAAACATAATGTTATTTTCTAGGAAGATGTTGAAAATGTTTAGACGAGCTTTAAAAACTTGATGTTGTGCAAATAATCTCCTAAATGCTTATCTAATCTCAACCTGGCACCTGGAAATCCCTTTCATCTTTAAAATATTCATTACTCCAAGTTCGCAGCACTTGCATTGCAGACTATCCTAAAACACCCAATTCACAGCGCTAGTGAGTCCACGAGATGTGAACTTTCCTATAGGTACCTATTTACCTCCAAAAAGGATTCCAACCTTTAAAACTTGCACAAGAAGTGGTAAAAACCTTCTAGAGGCTGCTACAAACTTCTTGCAACATGATGAAACCTTGGAGACATCAATGAACATGCTAACTTCAGTTCAAGACCCAAAATCCTTACTCAGGTTATAATTGTGTGCAAAAGGCGAACCATGCCAAAAATGATGTTGATGTGAAATAGTATCATGTATTCATCTTTTCCTGGTACTCCTTCTACTAGCCACCTTAGCCAACATATCTAAATTCCTTTTTGCTACTTTCTCTTTGAAGGGATGTAACTCTTCTTTTAATTTCCTGATCTCGGCTTGGCAAGATCTCTTCTATTTATACACATTCTTAAGTTTCCTATGAAGGGGTAGAGACCTCTTAGCCATGCATCTTTCTTTATCAATGGTCTCCTCATATAGGTCTAACATATCCTTCAACTTGATTCGGACGTCCAAATTTTCCTTCTTCAATTTGTCATTTTTAGTTCTTGCATCCTTAAGTTGCCTTCTGAGTCTTTTGAAAGTAGGATTAATTTCATGAGGAGGAGTGCTAATATCAATAATATCGATGGGATTCTTGGAAGGATGAACTTTGTCCTTTTGCTGAGTTGAGGCTTATGCTACACCACATTCCATAAGAGCATGTTGTTTAGTTGTTGATTTAGTGAAAGGTCTTATAGGTTTGATTGTTTCTACAGCAATAGGTGGGGAAAAGATAAGTTTTTTACCCTTCAAACTCCTTTATTTGCTTGATGATATATCCATAGGTGTAGGTTCTTCCACAGGATAAGTTTCTCTGTCAGGAGGTTATGAGGGACCACCTTCAACTGTTTTATCATTTACCTGAAAGGATTTATCACTCCTGGTCATCTTTCTCTTTTTGCTTCAATCTAAATGCATTGTCTTCTCAACAAGAGTAGGTGTTTGTATTTTGGACTGTGGCGTGTGAGCAATATCTGGATGAAAACTTGATGCATATAGGAAAACCTCCCATTTAGTGTTGGTCTTCTTCAATTCTTCTAGTACTAGCATCTTGATTAAACCAGAGTGAAAAACACTGGTATCCACTTGCTTGGACTTAGCCTCGACCCCATCTGACAACTTTCTAATACTCCTGGAAAGATAAAAGGGAAGGTTCATGGATTATTTCCTAATGAAGTGTAGTAGTAATATGATATGGTATTGATATACCATATTGAACCTTGCTTCACACATGAAGTACCTTTGAATGACCATGAGCATCTTGTCAAAATACTCTAGCATGTGACTTCTTGGCACTCACTTGGATATGTTTTCTCCATGATTTTAAGGTTTTAGGAATTCCTTGGAGAAAGAAGAGTTCAAAGACATGGATTTAAACCACTTCTCACCACAATCAGGTATCTTTGTGGCTACATAAATAGATTTCTCAGAGACTTCAAACTCCAACACCCCCACCTTATTCTTTGTCCCATTGAAGTTGAGTGCAAATGTATTAGCTACCTCAAGATGTCCTCTTTGCATTTTCTCACAAAAATTCAGAAAACCCACCCTCTAGAAAGCTTCCTTGAAAAATGGTTCTGAATTTGATGAGTTGCATGTCATGTGGTTCATCTCTCACAATATCTCCCCCTCTTTGAATATTCTTGCCTTATTGACTATTCATAATGACTATTTTGAAAACCTCTTGTACCCTCTTATGACAGTTTGTTATGAGATATATAATAAAAACATGAAATTTAGGGTTTCTTTACAGAGCTGACACAACTTAGGGTTTACTTGACTGGAAATTTATGCACAACAATAGTGTGAGGATGAACAGGTTTCAAGTAGGAAGTGAGAAAAGAGAAACATAAATTCAACTGGATGAAATTGCAGACAAGCATAAATTGAAGCAACTCTGTGTAAAACAAAGGGTTTGCAGTGCCAGTGGTTAAGTTCGCAGCGCTAGTTTGCAACGCGAGTTGAACTAGGTTTTTATGAAAATCTTGCAAGATTTCCCACATATGAGGAGAAAAATATGATTTGAAAGGTTAAAACCTCAGACCTAGATGAATCTCAACTAAAGAGGTTTTGATATATCAAAAAACAAAGGGTTTGCAATGCCAATTTCACAACGTAGAGTCCGCAGTGCACAATTTGCAGCACAGAGTTGTAATGGACAGTTTTTGGAGCAGAGTTGGCAGTGGATAATGTTATTGTTTACAAGAGGAAACTGTAAGATGTTCTTTTGGTATAACAATCTTGAAAATGGCCAGGGTTTAGGATACCAAAGCTATGATTTTTAATGGGTGTAAAGAGTTGGCAGCGCATAAAATGTTTAACAGTTTGCAGCGCAAAAAAAACATATAACAGTTTGTAGTTCAATCAACCCTCAAACAACATGCAATCACCAAAGAAGTACCTGGTGTATCAGGAACTTGAGCTGGTGTCTCACGAACTAGAATAGGATTTAGTTAGATGCATTCAATCCTCCTTCATTTGCTACAACTACTTCATTGCACCAATTTTTAAACTCTGGTAGCGCACTTCATTCAAATTGTTAGACTTCTTCATTGAAACAATTGTGAAGAACATAATGCATTTAATGTGCTGAGAATGATGAGATATCCCTTGACACATTTTCAAAGTACAATGATGAGAAATTAGTGCATAAGGTACTTCTTGATACACTGTGAAATTTCAGGTGAGTTTGCAGCAAGTAGATTGGACACTTGAATTGACCCTCAAATGGTTGAGGATGATATAATGGAACCTTTTGTAGATAAATTTGAGACAAGACATATGATGACGATAAGTTTAAGAACAAGGGTGTGACCCATGCTGACCCTTATTTCTTTCATGATGATGAACAATATCATGACACCAAGGCTCTTACAAAGAGTAAAATCAAAACTATGTTCATGGAAGAATCAAACATGATTTATGACATGATATATAACTCAAAACCTAAAAATTTAAAGACCCTATGACTCAAACCTAGAAACTTAAAAATATTCTTACCCCTACACATCCTATGTGCTAACATCTGGCTCCCCATAAGATGGAGACCTCCCTGTGAGGCTCCAAGAACATGCAGTTCCAGTGTCTTTATCCATTGGGAAAGGAGTCATTATTAAAATAAAACAAAACTAACTAATAGATTGTTATTTACATTGAAATGAAGCCACCCAGTGCTTTAGAAAAAATATTTCTTTAGAAAATGCCCATTTACTAGGCCACCAAGAATTTCAACATCTTCTAAATTCTGCAGCTTAAAAGTATTAGTTTGCAAAACTTTAGAAATTTTAAAAGGACCAACCCAAAGGGATTCAAATTTAGCATGTTTTCCCTTATCTTTCCTTTGAGCATCCCATTTGAGTACTAGGTATCCAAGATAAAAATATTCCTTTCTTCACCTTCTTGTCAAAAACTTCTTTGATTTTTTGTTGATGACTCTGTGCTTTGTCAAAAAGCTTCTCTCTGGTTCGTTGTACTTTCACAAGTTGATGCATCCTCCCAATCATGTCATTTGGTTCCTCTTCTTGGTCTTGAAGAAAATTTTCCACTGGTAAAGCTAACTGAGCAGGGAAAACAACTTCAGTTCCATAAACCATATGAAATGGTGTGGTGCCAATTGACCTTTTGGTGGTTACTCTGTCTGCTCATAGGGAAAACTTCAAATTTGAATCCCATGACTTCTTATTATCTTCCAATAATTTTATGATAATATTCACTAATATCTTGTTGGAGGATTCTGCTAAGCCATTACCCTGAGGGTAATATGGAGTGGAGTGGATAAGTTGAATACAAATTTTTTAGAGAACTTCACCAGGGGCTCAAACTTAAAAGTTGTTGCATTATGAATGACAATTTTATTTGGGAAACCATACCTTGATAGAATATCTTCCAAGAAGACAATAATTAATTTTTGTGTTGCATTCTTGGTGGGAATGTATTCTATCCATTTGGTAAAGTAATCAGTAGTAGTCATAATCCAATGGTGTTGGCCACTTGAGTATGGATGAATTTCTCCAGTAAAGTCTAATCCCTACTGCTGAAAAGGGCCAGATACCACTATGGGTTTCATAGGAAAATATTTGAGATGTTGTTTGCCTAAGAATTTATGACATTTGTCACAAGTTCTGATCTTTTCATACACATCAATGAATAAACTAGGATAGAAGTACCCAACTCTAAGTATCTTGTATGATGTAGTCCTCCATAAGTGGTGAATTCCACATAAAATCCCATGAAATTCAGTCATAGTTTGTTTTGCCTCTTTTGGATCTAAACATCTTAAAATAACCTCTAAAGGATCTTTCCAATACAAAATCTGATCAACAATACAATACCTGATTGCTTTAATTTTCATAGCTCTTACTTTGGTCTTCTCAAGTCCAGTGGGAGGCTACAAATTTTGCAGGAAATAGATGAGGTCCTTGTACCAACAACATTTTGCCAATTTTTAGTTGATTTGCAAGTTGCTTCTAGGAATATCAGATTTCTTATTTATAGAGTTAATTCTCATGAAATTTACTCCCAATGCCTTATAATTGGATTCAACTAGAAATCTAGCTAAACCTTGACCTTTTACCATCTTGGTGTGTTTCACCTCAAGATCAAACTCCAAAATATTATCAATCCACTTACTTTTTTTCCCATCTATATCAGGATGAATCAAAATTTCTTTCACAGAGCTTGAAGGAACATAAGCAATGATTTTTGAGTGAAGAACATATACCCTGAAGGATTTTAGAGCTTTGACTAAAGCATAAGCTTGTTTATCCATGATGTCATATCTGAGTTCAACATCTCTCAAGGCCCTACTGAAAAAGGAGATAGGATACTCCATTCCATCTGAATTATTCTTAAGAAGGACAAAATCTAGTGTATCATTTGAGGAAAAGGAAAAAATAAAAAATTCCTTTGAGTAGTCAGGACTGATCAAAATAGGAGCATCAACTAGTGCTTGTTTTATTTGCTCAAAAAAAATACTAGCTTCTGGTGTCCATTTTACTTCGTGCACTTTTCTCGGCATGGAAGTGATGAATTTAACTAACTCAACAAAGTTAGATATAAATCTCCTCAAAACACCTATCTTACCTAAGAAGGATTGAATTTGTTTCTTGGACCTTGTGAGAGAAAGAGTTTTGATAGCCTCTACTCTATTTGGGTAAATTTTTACTCCACCTGAGACAATATGTCCTAGCATCTTACCTTCCTTCATGGAAAAAAGAGACTTCTTTGCATTAAGGGACAACCCATACTTTCTTCACTTCAAAAAAACCTTCTCTAGATGATAGTAATGCTCTTGATCATACTTGGAAAACACTGTGATATCATCCAAATAAATAACCACACACTTGTCTTTCTCTCCAATAAATGAAATGTCCATTGCATGTTGAAAATTTTCCCCTGCATTCATGAGACTGAAAGGCATCTTGGAATACATGAATTTACCCCAAGGAGTGGTAAAATTTGTCTTTTCTCTGTCCTCTGGTAACACAAAAATCTTATTGTAGCCCGAAAACCCATCAATCATTGAAATCCTTACTAAGCCTGTCACCCTTTGTAAGATATGCTGCATTTTTGGTAAGGGGTAGTTGTCTTTTCTGGAACACCTATTTAAGTTACTAAATTCAACACAAAGCCTGATCTCACCATTATTCTTTCCGACATGGACCAAATTAGCTATCTAATCAGAATACCTCAGAGGTATAATGATCTGGGCATCAAGTAGTTTTTTAACCTCTTTTACCCTAATGGGAAATAACATAGGGTTAATCTGCCTAAGTATCTATCTGAAAGGTTTGGTGTGATATTTAAAAGGTATTATATGCTCAATTATGCTAGTATAATAAGTTTCCAGGTCTTCATACTTCCATGAAAAACATCAGAAAATTCTTTCAATTGTTTGATATATTCATCCCTTTTATTTTTTGACAAGCTACTGGAAAATTTAACATGTTTGGGTTCCTCTTCAGTGCCTAGATTACATTATATCATATCTTCATTGTCCTTAGAACCACTCACCTTCAAATCAACATTCTTGTTATCAAACAGTCTCTCCAAGGGAACCAATCCTTTAGGAATGTGATTGCTAGGCAATTGAACAATTTTGTGATCTGCAATCTTGTTCAGAAATTTATCAACATGCATATTTTTATCATCATCTGAATCTTGTTCAATATGAAGAGCAAAAAATTCATCTATGGTTTCAAAAAACCTCTTTAGTTCTTGATCATATTCAAAAACCTTCCAATGTTTGACATTATCAAGTATAATAGGTTTGTATTTCACCTCAACATTATACTTAGGCTTTGGAGGTAGTGAGATTTTAAAATTCCTGGCAAAAACAACTAAGGAATCAACCAGTGTATTAGCCTCTCTGGGAACAAAATATATGTTGAAGGCTAAGAATAAATTATCAATGAGGTTTCAAACCTCATTCTTATAAGCTTTCATTCTAGGATTATTTGTTTTATAGATGTTTCTGACTTGATGCACACTCAACTCTACATCTCCAAAAACTGACAATTCTTCAATTTTCATGTCCTTTGCATCTCTAAACCCCAAAACTAATGCTTCATATTCTTCAATGTTGTTTTTGGTTTCAAATTCAAATTTTGAAGGACAAGGTTGTGATATCCTGAGAGGGAGAAATGAACACTATCCCAGCATCAAAACTATCCTTGGAAGATGCACCATCAAAATACATCTTCCATGTTTGAGCACCCTATCTAGTTGTATCACATGTTGTTGGTAATTAATTTTTTATTTCTAATGGTGACTGAGGAAAATCAGTAAGATGAAGAATACTATATCCTAAATTAGTATCAAAAACATAGATGGGATAGTTTGTTGGGTTTCTCTCATCACTTATGATATATGCTAAATGTGCTTCTCTATACATCCTTCTGTGCTCACCCCCAAAGACTAGTATGGTAGCATAAGAAAGATCCATTTGAAAAGTCCCACCTAACCTCTTGATCCATGATCTAGACAACAATATCCCAAATTTGGGAGGAACATATGCAACTACAATATCCATGACTATTCTTTTCATAGGTAGTTGAAACAGAGTCACAACTAGATCATTAATGACTCCAAGACATTTTACTTTTCTTGAGTCAAAAGAATACACATCATGATATGCTTTAGAAATTTTCAGACCCAATTCATCCATGACATCCTTAGGCATCAATTTGTGAGATGCACCTAAGTCCATAATACAATTGTGAAATATTTTTTCATGCACATTCAAAGAGGTGTAAAATGGGGGAGAGGATTCATCTTTGTCTTCTACCAGTGGTCCCAATATAACTGCAGGTTTCTTATCCTACAAGTTAACTACATCTTTTGAAGGGGAAAAATATTCAGGCTGCAACATTTTTGAGATATATTTCTTAAAATCTTCATTTTTCATCAATTCTAGGAGTGGGACAGGAATCTTGATTTTATGGATTTCATTCTCAAAATTAAAATAGGATTGGGATTTTCGAATTTCCTTTGTTTCTTGAACATGATCCTTGATAATGGGTTGATTGTTTTGTTATCCTGTTTCTTTATTTGGTGTAGCCACTGCCTTGGGTGGGGCATCTCATTTTTTAGGCTGAGTAGATGTACTTGGTTTTCCCTCCTTTTGTTTTGACCTCAAATTATACTTGTTTTGAGATTCATTGACTTTTTCTCCTTTACTTAACTCATTCAACTGATTGCACATTAAAGAATCTTCATAAGCAGTCAGGGTTAAATGAGGGGAAGCAATTATATCCCATAAACAATGAATTTCTTGGTATTCTTCCTCATTATATCCTTCTTCATCATCAACCAAATTCTTCTGTAGAGGAGTTTGAACCTTCTGATCCTCTCTATTTCTCCGATCTCTCTGTAAAATTTTAGGTGTATTATTCGGCCTTCTGAAATTATTTATGTTTCCAAAATCCTGAGGATTTCTATTTGTTTGTCTCCCTTCAAGTTTTAATCTTTCAATTTCTGTAGATAATGACTTAAACAACTTATTCAATTCATCAACTTGGGGATTAATCCATGAAGCATCTGAAGATGAGGCTTCTTCTTTTTGTTTTCTTCTATCTCTGTCAGAATTTTCCCTCTACTTAACTATTGCCAATATATTTTATTCAACCTCTAGTGCAACATCTTGCATATGCGCCAATGTTGTAGACCTTATTTATCTCAACAAAAGACATAATTATGGGTCAAAATAACTTGCATAAGTTATTTTAGAAAAAAATTCAGTGGGTTTATTCTCAGTAGGAATGTTTTTGTACATCTTGTTAAATATTTTTGAAAAATTTAACACTGATTCTCCCTCTTTCCTTTTAAGAGCCCCAAATTCTGTAATGTAATATAAGAAGTATTTTTTTTCACCCCAATGTCTTAAAAAGGCATCATCTAGGGCTTCAATTCCATCTATTGATCCAGGAGCTAAACTTCTAAACCACTTCCTAGCTTCTCCATCTAGACATTGCACAAAGACTCTGATCTAGGCATCTTCATTTTCAATATTCAAATTATCTGCATAACTGTAAAATGCAGCAAAATGTTCTTCTGTAGTGATATCTTCCTCTCCAGTGAATTTTGGCATGTCCTTAAGGTAATATTCTACTGGAATAACATTCATGGGTTGAGGAAGAAATAATGGCGCATACCTATCAACCACAATGGAATCCATTATGTTTTGAGGAGGATTAATTCCTGCCATTTGATTTAGAAAAGGAGGACTTTGAATTTTAGGAGAAGTAGAAGGTGACTTAATAGGTAAAAATGCAATCTTTATAATAGGAGGTTTTGAAAAAGGAGGAGTATAAGGTGGAGAAGATTCATATTTAACAGAAGCTAGCTGGGACTTGGGTAGAGCTGGGGGGATTTCAATAGAAATTGAGGTTCCTTCTTCTTTAGTTATAGGAAATTTAAAATAATTGGGAGTAGGAGAACCTAAGAAAGGTAAATATTCCAAAATTTCAAGTCTAACTCACTTTACAATTTCAGGAGATGCAAGAAAATCAAAACTTTCCAAGTTTTCTTCTTTCAAGTGAGGGGAAAAAGTTGTGTATTCTACAAGAAAATATTCCAGTTCTAACTTACAGGAGTTTCAGTTATAGATAAATGAGAAACATGAGAAAAAACAATTTTTGTATGGAAAACAAAGTCAGGTAGGTCTCTAGAAATACCCGAGAATTTATAAGAGGAAACTCCTTGCAAAGTTTTTCCCTTCCTTATGATTTTTTCTCGGTCAGGTTCAGGTGTAGCCAAAGGTGACTGTGGGTTATCCATCGTGTGCCTTCTCCTGGGAGCCACACCTGAACTTTGGAGTCATCATTTTCACTAATTAGTCATTCTATTTACTAATTTTTGTACACCAACAAAATCATTAGTATCATTGTCGTACAACCCAGGAAAGATCTTCAATTTGTTCCCCTACAACGACGTCAAAAATGTTAGCACTAGAAGTCACACCTAGAATGTTGTAGATGTAATCATAATACCCATCATAATTGTGAATAATAATTATTTTAAAAGTGTGGAAAATGGGTGTGAAACTCAATTTATGATGTCAATCACAAAACCCTCCATGAAATACACACCAGCAAGCAAGGATTTTAATATATTCAAATCAATGTTTAAAGATATAAATGGAAGATAGAAGAGTTAGCAAGAAAGGTGAAATATTTGTATCAGGTCACATCAAGTACTTATGGAACATATATGGAATAAATCTCATTGAATAAGAACTTCTTAATAAAAAAGAGAAAACACTTTGATCAACTTGCATAAATTACCGATAATAAATCATTTACTATACTAAGATAGCAAGCAACCTGATGAATCCTTCACTAGGAACTAACACCAAAGTGAGATAGAATAGAAATGATAGTAGGAAATTAAATAATATTTCACTATTAAAGATTCTTGAGTCTGGTACATACATCAGGAAAATCTGTTGCAGCTTGAAACTAAAAATAAGAGCTTCTCTACTTAACCATTCGAACCCCCTATCAAGTTACAATGCATGTTAAATAACAAAACATCCAAACAACATGTTTACAATTCACCACCTAACTTGCTCATAGGATTCTATGCCTAAGAAAGGCGTGGCACCAGGTGTACAACAAGTATTTAATCATAATGTAATTTTCCAGGAAGATATTAGAAACATTTAGAACAACCCTTAACAACTTGATGATGTGGCTTTATTGTAGGCATCTCCTTGAGGAAGGTGGCCTTATGATGTGCAGCTAATCTCCTAAATGCTTATTCGAGATCAACCTGATACTTGTAAATCGCTTACATATTCAAAACATTCATTACTCCAAGTTTGCAGCACTTGCGCTGCAGACTGTCCTAAAACACCTAGTTCGCAATGCCAGTGAGTCCATGCATTGCGATTTTTCCTATAGTTACCCGTTTATCTCCAAAAAATATTCCAACCTTTAAAACTTGCACAAGAAGTGGCAAGAACCATCCAGAGGCTGCTACAAACTTCTTGCAACATGAAGTAACCGTGGAGACATCATATGGACATGCTAACTTCAACTCAAGACCCAAAATCATTACTCAGGTTATAATTGTATGCAAAAGGTGAACCGTGACAAAAATGATGTTGATTTGAAATAGTATTCCATATTTATCTTTTCCTGGTACTACTTCTAGTACCACCTTAGCCAACTTATCTAGATTATTTTTTGCTACTTGCTCTTTTAAGGGCTGCAACTCTGCTTTTAATTTTCTGATCTCGACTTGGAAGACTCTCTTCTATTTATACACATTCTTTAGTTTCCTATGAAGGGGTAGAGACCTCTCATCCATGTATTTTTATTTATCAATAGTCTCCTCATATAGGTTTAACATATCCTTCAACTTGATTCGGGCCTCCAAATTTTCCTTCTTCAATTTGTCATTTTTAGTTCTTGCATCATTAAGTTTTCTCTTGAGTATTTTGAAAGTAGGATTAATTTCATAAGGAGGAGTGTTGATATCAATACTATATATGGGCTTCTTGGAAGGTTGAGATTTGTACTTTTGCTGAGATGAGGCTTCTTCTACACCATTGTTGTTGGGAAAAAACACCCTACGGACTAGCAAATAGAGTTCAGACTTTGCATGCAGATATGACCGAATAGAAATCACTTTCTACTTTCATCCCTAGATTTAAATCCCCTTTTTCTTAGTCAATGCATGGAAAGATTAACCTACCTCATTACCGGCATTTGATGTCGATCCTCCGTTGTGCTTGATCACTTGTTCAATATGCTCCTTCCAAAGTTGACCTGCATTCAAGACAAGCAACAACTATGCATGCATGCTACTAATATACTAACGGGTTAGAAATCAAACATAAACTAATCAATATCATAAATAGTTCATGAATTGGGACGGGAAAAGAATTCTCTTTATTACTTAAAATGAGTCAACTTACAAAAGGTTGAGACCGTCCACCGCTCCTTGAACCTGATCCTGGACTCCTCTTCTTCTGTCCTTCAACTGCTTTTCTTTAAATCTCCTTTGGCATTAGGAAAGGCTAAAGGGTTGGGACAATGGAATATGTAAATGGGCAAAGTTTCTTTGCTATATTTTTCCTCTTTCCAAATGGTACCCCTACCCCTTCTTTTATAGGCTAGAAGGATCTAGGTATTTGGACGAACCCTCGTCCATGCATGGCCGGGAGTTTCAGTTAACTCACCCATAGCTTTTTGTTCCATCGACAACTTTCCTTTTTTCGTGCTTCTGAAGGTACACATGGGCTGTAGTGGGCCTGCTAGCGTGGACACTGTAGATCCACGCGGGCTGTAGTGGGCCAGCTAGCATGGACTTTTAAAAATGGAGTTTTTAGAAGAGTTTTTCAATAGTTTTTGGCAAAGAAAGGTTATGAGATGGCCAGATTCTAGGTAAGCATGTGTAGTGAAATTTATGGTTATAACAGATTCCCCCTAATGTATGAGGTCAGAGGAGCATCTGATGGCCGAAATATATTACCAATATTTTACTGATGTGTCGAACAAGTGAGCCTAAAAACTAGGAGTCGGGAGGCGCCGTCTGCAAAATAAAAAATGTCTCACTAAGGCGGGCATACCCATGCTCGGGATAAAAATAGAACCATGGATACCAATCAAATACATTGTAGATCCATGTCAAATAACTATAAAGAGTAGTCGCAAACAATACACAATGAAGCTACATCTCGAAATCAGAAAGATATACATATAGAGTATCCATCTTCTAGAAGCCTACTCGGCCTGATGGCTGGATATGAGATCTTTAGAGCTCGAGCAACAACTTAAAAATCTTCCAAAACTCGAGTAGGAGTGTAATATGAGTGTACGAATGCACTACCCAAAGGTCTTCGACGGCTCGTCGGTCATGTACTTGATAATCTTGATGATCGGATTGAAGGCTTCAATGATTTCGAACAAGGACTTGATTGGACGTTCAGGATGGCCGGGTATGCGGACAAGAGACATATTGCAGAGGGGCTGACTTAGACTTAGTGTCAAACTTCCCTTGGACAATAGCACGACAAGTGATGAGACTCAGGCAATATATATGTTAATCATAAGTCTACGAAGCAGGAGGCAACGCAAACTCTCCATATGTTTGGAAGAATAACCAAACGGTGGAGGACACAACTCTATATAGCAAGAAAAGCTTCCTAAGGTCGTACTAAATCCCATAGTATGATGAAAAAATGGACAGATGTGCTTTATCCAAGGGTGACTCATTATGCTGCCAATAAAGAAAATACTTTTCCCTTCCTCTTTTTGGGGTATATTTGATTTTTTTGTTCTTTTTGATAACGTTGGAAAAAGAATAAAGGAATATTACATTACAATGGAGGAACGAGTATTGCAAACATACAAGCTCAAGGCGCAAGGACAATACTGATGTTCTAGTAAAATGATACTCGGGAAAAATCCTCCGGTGGCCAAAGGTGTTAAAACACAGAAGCAAACTGTCACAAGGCTGGTGGATAAGGTATGCAAATGTAGTTGATAAAACACACAATGGTAACATCCTTCGATGTAAGTTTAATGAGCCCAGAGAAGGTAGGCTTGGTGGTTTTTCATATTTAGAGAGTCTGAAAAAACATAAAAGGAGACTCCATTGGGGTACCTTTTTCGAAGATAGTCTAGTCGGTTCAAAAAAGGGGTAAACTAGCATCGATTAGACGTTGATTCAAAACCATTTTAATGAGTGTGACAAGTACAAGATCACTTGGCCATTTTTTCATTTCTAAGGAGTCTGAAAAAAGCTTAACTATGGACTCCGCCAGGAATGTTCTTCTGGACCAATTTAACGAGTGTGAAAGAATAAGGTCACTTGGCGATCTTTTCATTTTTAGGGAGTCTGAAAAGAGCTTAAATATGGACTCCGTGGGGGTTTCTTTTTCGTAAGTTTAGTCCCTCAGGCCCAAAAAAGGGATAAAATTATACCTGAGAGTACTCTTCTAAAGAACGAAAGTTCCATAGAGTATACCTTTGTTCGTACAGTTGACCGTCTGGACCGAAAAAGAGGTAAACTACCGCCGGACATACATGACTTCAAATTTTAGTTTAATGAGCATGAAAGGCCACAAGATTACTTGGCAATCTTTTCATGTTTAGAGGGTCTAAAAAGGGCTTAAAAGAAGACCCGTTTAAGGAACGTTCTTCTGGACCAATTTAACGAGTGTGAAGAAACAAGGTCACTCGACAATCTTTTCATCTTTAAGGAGTCTGAAAAGGGCTTAAAGAAGACTCCACAATGGTTACTTTTCTCAGTTAATCTGGACGAGATTGAAAAGCATAAATGCAGTCTCACCGAATGTTGCTTTCAGATCTCAAAGCAAGCTTGAAAAACAAAAAGGTAGCTCATGATAGACTCTTTGTGGGTCGATGCCTGACATCTCCTTGGGGGAGCTGTATGCTCCGACGAAAACATTGTCTATGACGCCAAGGGTTCTGGAGATATTGATAGGTATCATTTCAGCAATGGTTTCCATATTACCCTCAACATAGATCTTGTGTGTGTCTAAGGGATTAGTATGACAAGCCCTATCTACAGTCATAGTCATGGTGAATTCTCCTGCTTCGAATTAGCTTAACTCTGGGAGGAAATATGATCTGTGATGAAGATCTTCCTAAGGTTTGTCTGGACTAGTCATTGCTTCGATTACTGCTTCGTCAGAGGGCAAGACTAATTCTAACGAATCGATGTTGGCAAGAGAACCCCGAGCCCCAATGGGCTCTAGAAGTGGATCTAACTCTAGTGCAGGAGTTGGATCAGTGTTAGTTGAAGCTTGCTGGACTAAAGAGTATGCTACTTCAGTGGTGGACAAGGGTATGGACATACCCGATTGCCCTGTCTCATCCATCATGGATGATGGGGAAGGAAGTATGCACGCGTCATCGAAGTAAGTCATGCAGAACAACGAAACCTGAAAAATATCAACCTTATGATGATTGGATACAAATTTGATATCGCCTTGAGGGGGCGGGTAATCGAAGGTACCCATCAAATATGGGAACAAACAAACACCTACGTTAACAACACCTGGTTGAGGATTATCAATCATTGGGACTGTGGATGCCCCCAGTGAAGGGTCAGGTCTGTAGAAAGACAATTGATCTATTTTCACTATCCGACCCTTGTGTGGAAACAACAAGACCTGGAAAACTATAGCGACCACAACTTGCATAGCATAAGTCCAACTCCTTCCTAACAAAATATTATAGTCGAGGGGAGCATCGATTACTTCTACCTCGACGCACATGGTCTTCCCTCCTAAATGCATAGGGAAGGAGGGGATGATACCATGTGGTCGGAATGAACGACCATCAAAGGCAGTGAGGAGAGTAGGTGATGGAGACAAAATGGGTTGGTTGATGGATTTCCAACATGCTAATGACAAAACGCATGTCGAGGCACCCTCATCCACCATGGTGCGGAAAATATTCCTTGTAAAATTTTTCGTGGGATGAGCCACTACTATCTGAAACGCTACGTGGTAAGGTAGACGGGGTTTTAAGTCGGTTGTATCTAGCATGATTGTACCTGGATTACAAGTCTCGGTAGATCCTAAAGATGTTAAAAAAGCTTTCCTCTGGGAAGGGAAACTTTGTAGGACTTCCAAAGTAGACATCGCGCAAGGGGTTTGTGATAAATCTTCCACCACAGAGTAGTTCTGGGCAGTCATTGCGTTAGGGTTGTGACAAGCTCTTTTGAACACTCCTTTGGGGATGCGTGTCATTGTTTCACCCAATGTCTTCTCAATCTGTAGAGGAAGAGATGGGAGTTCGACTTCTTTTCGCTTCTTGAAAGTGCTTGGTTGACTATAGTCATGTGCTCTAGTTGATAGAAAAGCATCACCTTTCACCATATATACAGTCGTGGGGTTGTTCGAAGACGGAGGGGGTCCTTGACTGCCCCCTCCCGTGCTCATAGAGGCTTGAGTTAGATTTTGTCCATGTTGAAATGGATTAGTTAACACGGCGGGTTGTTGCTATGTCAGAAACTTTTGGGCCTCCGCAAGCCGAGGACATAGGTGGGTTGGGTGGTCTTCCGTACATAGATTGCATGGATACCTCACCTTCCATTTTTCAGTGTTGTCCCCACCAGCATTATTGTTGGGTTTTTTATCCCCCTTACCCTTCTTTCGTTGTTTTTTCTTCCCTTCAGGCTGCTGGGTTGTGTTCGGGTTAGTCGATTGCACTATGTGTACCTCTGACGTTTGGGTAGGGGGAGCAGCCAAAGCAGTAGTTTGGCTGGATGCTGTGTGTTGTATGGATAACTATTGCAACTGCTTTGTCAATTGCTCAGCGAGCTTAGTTTGTGCTGAACCGACGATACCATTGGTATGTGGTCCAACTCTCTATCTAGTTTTATCCAGTATTGAACGTGGCACATCGTGCAAGATGTTGTATAATAAACCAGACTGAGAATAGATGAGCTCAAACTGTTGAGCCCTCATGATGGCATCTTCTTCGGAGAAAACTCTGGATGTCAGGATGTCTTTGGATAACTGTGGGACCAAAGACTTAAGGAACCACTCAAGTAGGAATGCTGGTGGGACTGGTACTTTGATTAAACTCTTCCGGCGTCTCCATTCTTGGATGTGATCAAAGATATGGTCCATTGTTGTCTATTCAAAATTAGCGAGCAATTATGTGCCAGCGTCGTATCTCACAAGTAACTGGAAATGGTTAAGGAAAGCCATCGCCAGTTCGCCAAAAGAAGAGTATCTTGAGTGATCGAGCTCGATGTACCATTTCACGACACTCCCAATGAGAGTACATTGAAACAATCGCAACTGTACGGAGTCATCCTTTAATGAGTTAGATGAGCACCATAGATGGAAGGTAGTCACATGATCTCCTAGATCTTCATTAGGCTTGGCTTCGAACTTTGGAATGTCCGAAGGCAACTTCGTCGGCATAGGAGGCTAACGCGGATCGTGACAAATGGGGTCATTCAACAACCTTGTCAAATCTGGCAAGTGTAAAGTCGCCAGGAATGGTAATTTGGGTTGCTACTGATAACCAGGGAAAAAGGGTCCTGGAGTTTGACTGGCACTAGGTTTCCAAGAAAAGTTTGGCTGCTGGCCCAGGTTTTGGTAGAAACCATGGCCCTGACCAGCGGAAGGATTTTGCATATGTGGAGACATCATTGGCTGATTTCCCAAATAGGACATAGATGGATGGGCATGCATTTTATTCGAAGGACTTTGGGAAGGATTACCCCATGCCGGTCCCATGGGGATAGGCATAGTAGTCTGTCTGGGGTTCCATTGATTGTGGAAAGAATTTCCCTAGATTGACATTCCTGAGTAGGGAACAGATCCTTGTCCTGAATTCCAAGGTCCTCTTATGTTTGCCCCCTGTGCAGGAATAATACCCTGAACAGGAGTATTTTTTCCAAAAATGGGGTTTCCCCTAGTCGAGAAAGCGGCTGACGAGAAAGTGTTGTTACCAAACGTTCCGTTCCAAGAAAACGGTGTCGAACCTACCGGCATACTATGCGCAGGTGGTCCTTGACTCCCTGCTCCAAATAAACTATTGGGTGTAGGTTGCCTGACGGATTGTTGATGCGAGCCACCGAGTGAGGGGGACAAAGGAGGGATATGACCTCCTCCGTAAGGAAAAGAATTAAAAGGGATAGGAGTTCCCCCCAAGTTACCTTGCAGAGGAGCGATAGAGCTCCCTACCCCCAGACTCAAAGTTTGTAAAGTGGAGTAGGAAAGTGCAAGACTTGTACCCGAACTAGGCATCCCGTATGAGAACGGAGGGCCTGTCGCACTAGGTGTGAAGGGGGTTGTGGCCGCCGCCAAAGACGGATTCAGACCACTGTGCGAAGTAGTTGCGGCCGAGACCATGGTGGCTCGAACCAATTACAATGGGTTAGGAGGTGTAATCTCTCCTGTGGTGACAACCGTGGTGGGAATCAAAGAATTCCCATAAGAAGTAACAACATTTGTTTCCATTGTTGTGTGCGACACTGTTTGGCACTTGTGAAAAACTGGTGTAATAAAAGGTGCCAAGAAATCAGTGGTTGGGTGTTATCGGACTAATCGGTAGGTGCGGAAACTAACTAATCTCCCTAGATCCACCTAGATCTAGAATAAAACACACCAGAACATGACGCTTTCCTTAAGTTTAGATATTGAATTTACTAACTAAAGAGGGATGGGTGACATACCATTTAAATGTCGCTTCCTCTTTCCATATCCATCCTAGCTCTGTTCCAATGCTCATACAATGATGATCTTGCAAAAGAACACAACCAACCAAAGTGATAGCAATAACATAAACTCAATATAAACCTATGTATGTGATCAAGGAATCATACAATAAAACACAAGAAGCTTTATAGGAAAGAATCATATTACTGTATCATATTAAATGTGAAAGAGAGATTACAACCATGGCCTTGATGTCGTAAGGTCCCTTCCAACTGTCCTTCATTCCCCACACACTTCTTACTCCAAGGATTCTAAGACCATGGATCTGATAGCTACTCACAATCTATCTTGACAAAACAAATCTCAAAGCCACTTTAACCAAGATAACAATTCCAAGACAACCGAAGCTAACCAAAGCTCAAGAACCCCTTCTCCATGATATCTCCTCTCCTTTTATAAGTTGAAGAGGATAAGGTGAGGAGATTAGGATGATCCCACTAAATCATGAAAGCAAGTAAGATCCAAACCATTCGAATGCCACCTCACCATGGAAGTTTCTCCTTCTAGAAGATTCGAGAAAAAACTCATTTTTCCCACGTGTAGGCATTCTCGCACCCTGCCTATAGAGAAACCTGCGAATATTTCGCACCCTAGCTATGTTGCAACCTGCGAGAATTAGGCATTCTCACACCCTGCCTATATAGCAACCTGTGAACTTCCTTTTTTATAGGGTTTTTACAAGGGGAAATGCAACTTCTTTTCTCAGGAAAAGTTATTTTCCCTTCTCTCTTCAGAAACTCAGGTCACTGACCCCTCTGAAGGCATCAGATAGGTTTACATCATTAACGGTCATAGGGATGACAAAAATAATGTGTAACAGAGAGCCCCCCAAAGTATGAAGTTAGAACATAGTGATAGCTGAAATACTTTGTCGAGTGTGTGTAGGGAACAAGGAACAGTCGAAAACCTGCCAACAAACAAGGAAATATAGTACAATAATATATCATCACTGAGGTAGGAATTCCCATACTCAGAATACAAATGACTCAAAGCATAAATGCCGACATGCGAAGATCCATGTCAAGTAAGATAGGTCATGGCCACCAAACATACACCATGGATCCATGTCGATATGACTCAAATATGAACATAGCCACCAAAAATACACTGTGGATATATGTGTTAAGGACTCAAATTTGAACATAGCCACCAGACATACAATGTGGATCTATGCAATAGTACACTGAATATACTCCAACGCAACCTGAATCTATGAGAAAAGATTCAGGGTCTTCATCTCCACCACTCTATAGTACGAATCTAACCATGTGAATACATGTGTCGAAGTCGAACATGGTAGAAACCACTTGATTATCAGTCATTAGTGTATACCATTAACAAGCATGAGGTAAATCATCATTAATGTTAATGAGTCCCAAGGTACACTAGTACAATCCAACGAATGTGAATTAATGAGCTAAAGTCGAACACTCGGTGGAATCTCCCGATCAGGGGTCAATAATGAAAACCCACCGTAGAAAGTGAAGAAACCTACCATTGAGGCATGCAAGTTCCAAGGTACCAATTAGTTTCTAAGTCTAATTCTTGGATAATGAGTTGAAGTCGACAGGAAAAGACTCGTCACAGGAGGGCCTTATTGTATCCCACATCAATGACATGAAGCATGTAACAAGATTTGATGTAGATTAGAGTAACAAGTGATTCAGGACTGACTCAGGGATGGATGATGCAATAGAAGGCTTAACGACTGCAGAAATGGCCGATGCAACAGAAGGCTTTTTGGGTTGAACTTCATTCTTGAACATATTGATGACACGACAACTGTCTTGGAAATACCGACTCAACAACATGGATCACAGACCAATTTGTAATCTTATAGGAGTATGACCAGGAGACAAGTGGATTTTCCAACCTAGACACAAGGTGAGTGAAAGGGTGTCATGTTCAAAAGTGACTCTCCCACATAATACAGGTTTAGATACATTTCTTTCCCAATTTTTTCCCCCACCATTTCTGGTGAGTACCTCTTTATTTTTACGCAAGCTTGAGGAGGATAACATTTGCTTGTCAATTTAAGATCATCCTTCAGGCGAGTCCCTCGGAGTATGTTTAACGAACCCTAGGAAGGAGTGGTTCGGTCCCATATGGGCCTTTCGATGTTTGTTTAATGAGTCCAAAGAAAGAAAACTCGGGGGGGGTTTCATGTTTACAAAGTCTAAAAAACACTTAAAGAGAACTCTCTCAGTTCATTTTTCGTAAAGCAGTCTGATGATACCGAAAAAGAGATAGATTACCGCCCAACAAACACTTTCTTCAAATACTTTAACGAGCGTGAAAATAGCAAGATCGCTCAACAATATTTTCATGTTTAGAGAGTCTGAAAAGAGCTTAAAGGAAACTCTAGGGGGTTCCTTTTTTGTATAGCCTTTACGAGTCCGAAAAAGTGATAAAAGTATACTCGGTTACATTCTCATTGATTTACAAGCACGAGAAAGAATAAATACTAAGCTCGATAACTTATTCTCATGTATTTAAGAGTATGAGAAAGAACAAAGACTAAGATCGGTAACTTATTCTCATGTATTTACGAGCATGAGAAAGAACAAAGACTAAGCTCGAGATTGTTTTCATTTTTACGCAAGCTTTAAAACAAAACAAAACTATGCTTGGGATAGATTTTAATTTTTACACAAGCTTAAAAACTAAACAAAACCGTGCTTGGACCTAGTTTCATTTTTACACAAGCTTGAACCAGAGGAAACTATGCTTGAGGTAGGTGGTTTCATTTTTACACAAGCTTGAACCATAGAAAACTATGCTTGGACTTCCCAACGCATAACACATCGATGGTTGGTACTTGGCCCCCAGCTTAACAAACTAGCAGCTCTACTTCAACATGAAATCTAGAGGCTGAGGAAAATGCGCCCCAAGCTTCGTTTCATCCAACTGCAAAGGAGAATGAAATGAAACTTCAAATACTAGATGAAGGACTTGACTCAAACAGAGAGGGGGAAAACTATTTCATTTTTTAACAAGCTTGACATAGAAACAAGAACTATGCTCGTAACCTCTGTTTCATTTATTAACGAGGTTGCTACAGAGATGCAAAAAACTATCTTCATAAGTGGTTTCATTTTTTAATGAGCTTGAAATCAAAAAGCCATGCTCAAAGACCTTTGTTTCATTTTTTAATGAGGTTGCCTCAGAGACGCAAAAACTATCCTCAGAAGTGGTTTCATTTTTTAACTAGCTTGAAATCAGAAAACTATGCTCAAAGACCTCTGTTTCATTTTTTAACGAGATTGCCTCAGAGACGCAAAAACTATCCTTGAAACTAGTTTCATTTGTTAATGAGCTTGAAATCAGAAAATCATGCTCAAAGACCTCTCTTCTTGATCATGGATTCCAAGGGGACAATGCTCTGGAATGACACCATGTCAAGGGACAAAACTCGGTCATGGCTTCCAAGAGGTCTTCACTGGAAGGAAGAAACACAGTCTGGAAGGACACCATGTTTAGGGTCACGACAGGAGTAAAGAGATCAGGCTCTAACAACCCTATCGAAGAGATCACCATGTCAACTACTGGATCTAAGTCATCAGAATTTGAAGCCATGGGTGACAACGCCACATAATTGACCTGTGGCAGGGGCGATACTGTCTGCATATAAGAACCATTCAGGGAGGCAATCCAGGTGGGGTCAATGAATGAAAGTTGATCAACAGTCACAACCCGTCCATCATGAGGGAAAGATATCACACGAAAAAAAGTAGACACAATAGCTTTCATGGCATAGACATAATCTCTCCCAAGGAGTAAAGAGAAATCCAAGGGGTCTTGGACTACCATGACGTCAATAAAGATAGTTTTCCCTACCAAAGTTACAGGAAACTGAGGAAGGGTCCCTAAAGGTTGACTGGTTCTTCTGTTAAAAGCTAACAGATTCTGTGTAACCGGTGCAAGTGGAGGACAACCCAAAACTTGCCAAGCAATAGAGGAAAAAATACTAACAGACGAACCTTCATCTATCAGTGTCTGAGGAACGTCTTGACCAAAAACCTGTACTGTAATTTGGAAAGGAACGTGAGAGGGAAGACGAGGTCCAGTTAGCACACCCCAATCAAAACGAGATGGCCTCATTACTTGGAGGGAGTTTCACGGGAGAAGGAGGAATACCCCCTGACACGACAGAGTCTGTATCAACAAGAAAAACATAGGCAGTATCGGGTTTACTCTCTAGTGGGAGAGTAGGATCGACCGATGCTGAGATCATATCAACCACTTGTGTTTCATTCTCCAAGGGGAGAATGGGGTCGACAGGTGGAAACAAATCGACCACTTGGGTGACACTCTCTAACGGGAGAGTGGGATTGATCGAGGATGGGATCAAATCGACCTCTTTAGTTTCACTCTCTGAGGGGAGAATGGGATTGACCGAGGATGGTATCAGATCAACCACTTTGTCAACTGGGTCAACTAAGGACGTGACCAGATTGATGACTTGATAAATCGGATTGACCGGTGAAGGGATCAGAGTGATCATTCCATCAACTATTGGAGGGTTGAGAGAAAGCTTACAGTAAGCAGCTGGAAGTTAAGGCTGTGAAACAGTCATGTCTTCCAGTAATTTCGAGGCTTCGTCGATATGAAGACAAAGGTGATTGAGATGACTCCCTTTACATAACATACACGGGAACTTGACTCTACTTTTCTTCTTCCCAACCATATCATGACTGGTTGACGGGGGGTCGTTAGCATGTTGTTCAGAGGATAACGACATGGGTTGGCGAGGATGTGTAGACCATGCTTCTATAACCTTGGATAGACCATGGCATTCCTTAAGAAGATGGCTACCCTTGCAAAGCCTGCAAGGGTACTTGGGCTTACGAGTTGTTTGGGTGATCTTGATATCATCAACACTCCCAGCACGATTAATAGTAACTGGTTGTTTTCCAACATGTTTGACAGTGGTTGGAGGGTTTGACCCTTGCTTATCATTCTTCTTCTTAAGCGTTCTTTTCTTCTTCTTCTTATTCACCGGGTTGCTAGCTTCAGAACTTTCACCCGATGAAGAAGATGAAACGGAAGGCGACATTGCAAGCGAAGAAGGTGAAGAAGATCTTACTGGTGAGGACGGTGAAGGATCAACATGAGGTTGATGCTCTTGGGGGGAAGTGCTTACCACCGAAGCACTTACTGCATTTGGGATTACCTGAGTGGAAAACAACCATACCGGTAATCCAATTGTGAGACCTGGAAGGCTCAAAGTAGTGATGTGAGGAGGACCAATGTTTTCGTAAGAAGGAAAAAAAAAAGGTTCCCCTGGAGCAGAGGTTCCTTCATTGGTCATTACGGGAACTGATGCCATGAAAAACAAAAATCCAATCTAGAGTCCGCTATGGAAAACAAACAACACACACTA
>ML778052.1:1486998-1509378 GCA_009831015.1 Picea engelmannii | reverse complement strand
GCTCCCACACATAATCGTGGGTATACCCTCCAAGGAGCCCGAGTGAGTTTGGCCAACGTCGATTCCAGGTACCGTGAAGACTTGCCCCTCCACAGTCACCTTGTGTAAAGACCCTAAAGAGATAGGCCACTAAGGTTACCAGTCACTACAGTGATGCCAGGGGCAACAGTCGACAGTCTGATCCACGCGCAAGGGCAGGGTATCTAGCCTGAAATAAACTTGAAAGGCTTCCACTCATCATTGTGGGTATACCCTCAAGCGACCCCCATAATACGCGCAATCTCTACACCAAGACCGACAATGTAGAGTGAGTAACTCTGCCAGTCTCAATGCGACCTCGTGATTGACCCTTGTGTTAGAAGGGTTTCCCAGGACAAAATGTAATAAGTGGATTTAACCGCTCCCTAACTCAAGATTCTACGCTGGTTTGCAACTTTGGAAAGTTATCTTTCACACCTATTCCAAAGCCCTACAACTAATCTAATGTAGGTTTTCTACCAGAAAAGATAAAAATTTCTAATCAATTTTTATAAGCGCTTTATTTTATGGCTGTTGTTACTCAAAAGGAAAATGGCGTGAACAATATGGTGTTTCAACTGACTCAAAAGTTATGCAAAGATATGAAGATGCAATCTTTTCATTTCGATGAAAGCTATGCTACAAGAAGGAGAAAAAAGTTATTATTCCCATATGCACGATGTCCCAAAATATATTAAATTCATCAATATCAATATTCTCAATAAATGAGAAAAAGGTATTGAACACCAATGCACGATTCATGGCCCCCCCCAGGCCATGAGGGGGAAATGTTTTCATAATTTAAGATAAAAAATGCCAAGAATCATGCAATTTCTCTACTTGAAATGCAAGGATGCCCCCAATCTAATATAAAGCAAGAAATTAAATCTTTTTGTTTCAAAATTTTCACTAAAAGAAATAATGAACTTTCTTAAAACAAAGAAACCCAAACTAAAAGTTCTCTTTTAAAGCGAACTATTCAGAAGAAATCTGATCTTTCCCCAAACAATTCTAAAGAAAACACATGCTTTGTAATTGAAAGACACTCAAAGCAAGAGACTAATCCTTCAAAACCAAACAAAGTAAAGATGGATAAAAGCAACTCAAAGCATGTCAAGCAGACTGTAAACAAATCAATATAGGGTCCAAACGTTCAATCCAACTGATCAAAGAAAAAATGGGTCATCAAAAGATGACAAGACCCAATCCAAAAAAATTTACAAACAAGTTTGTAGCCTAGCAATAGAGTGCAGTGTGAGAATTAGGTATTCTCGTAGGCTATACATTGGTAGGGTGCGAGAAGTTCACACCTAACTGAACAGTAGGGTGCAAACATCAATGATTCTCATAGGCCACTAAAGGGTACAGTGCGAGAATGCCTGTAAACAAGAAAAAAATTGAAAAAGGGATAAATTTGAGTGAACTTTCAGATCCAGAGAGTTTGGATGGATCTCCCACAGACTCAGAGACCAGAAAACAAGCAATCAAAGCAAGGGAAACTAGAATAAATAGGAAACAATCCGTTCCACAGTGGAGTTGCCAATTTTGTTATCGGACTAATCGGTAGGTGCAGACACTAACTGATCTCCCTAGATCCACCTAGATCTAGAACAAAACACACCAAAACATGACTCTTTCCTTAAGTTTAGATATTGAATTTACTAACTAAAGAGGGATGGGTGACATACCATTTAAATGTCACTTCCTCTTGCCATCACCATCCTAGCTCCGTTCCAATGCTCATACAATGATAATCTTGCAAAAGAACACAACCAACCAAAGTGATAGCAATAGCATAAACTCAATATAAACCTATGTATGTGACCAAGGAATCATACAATAAAACAAAACAAGATTTATAGGAAAGAATCATATTACTGTATCATATTAAATGTGAAAGAGAGATTACAACCATGGCCTTGATGTCGTAAGGTCCCTTCCAACTGTCCTTCGTTCCCCACACACTTCTTACTCCAAGAATTCTGAGACCATGGATCTGATAGCTACTCACAATCTATCTTGACAAAGCAAATCTCAAAGCCACTTTAACCAAGCTAACAATTCCAAGCCAACCAAAGCTAACCAAAGCTCAAGAACCCCTTCTCCATGAGAGCTCCTCTCCTTTTATAAGTTGAATAGGATAAGGTGAGGAGGTTAGGATGATCCCACTAAATCATGAAAGCAAGTAAGATCCAAACCATTCAGATGCCACCTCACCATGGAAGTTTCTCCTTCTAGAAGATTTGAGAAAATGCTCATTTTTCCCACGTGTAGGCATTATCCCACCCTACCTATAGAGCAACCTACGAATATCTCGCACCCTATCTAAGTTGCAACCTGCAAGAATTAGGCATTCTTGCACCCTGCCTATATAGCAACCTGCGAACTTCCTTTTTTATAGGGTTTTTACAAGGGAAAATGCAACTTCTTTTCTCAGGAAAAGTTCTTCTCCCTTCTCTCTTTAGGAACTCAGGCCACTGACCCCTCTGAAGGAAACAGATAGGTTTACATCATTAACGGTCATAGGGATGACGAAAATAATCTGTAACATTGGGGTTTCAACCGAGCCAAGAGAGGTTTCTTCAAGGTCCAAAACGATCGATTCCTTCGGGTGTTGTTCGGGCACAATAGGTTGTGACTTGGTCGTTTCAAAAGACCCTTTTTAGTCTAGCTTTCGCCTTAAAGGTGGCGAGGGTGGCTCTAGTGTAACCAGCGGCAGGCCAAGAAGCCTTCATGACCGACAGAGCTCGGGATCCTCCACTGTGTGAGAATATCCAAGACACTCTAAGGTAGTCTAAATGCACAAAAGTAACACACACTAAGAAAAAAGTCCCTAGAAGATAAGACAAGAAAACACTAAATTAATTGTAAGAATAGTTACAATAGCCAACACTAGAGCAACTTACCGGTGCAAGTGAAACTCAAACACGGAAGCACCCTCCAGGTATACTCTGCAAAACGTGGCCCAATGTCTGTCCTAGGTACCGTGGTATACCCCTGCAGTCACCTATGTATGTCCCTATCAAAGATTGGCAACTAGGTTGCCAGCACGCGAATAGTCACTAGGCAGGTACAGTTGAAAGTCGGGTAGACCACAATGAGCAGGGTATCGAGCCCGAAGCTTGTCAAGGGTATCAAAATAAAATGGTCTAGAAGACAACTGAGGACCTCGAATGGATTTGAGACCCACAAAGCCCCATGGTAAATGCAAATGACAGAATCCCAAAACAAGCCCTCTATATGTGTTCTCCACTACGATTGGTCTGGCTTTGGAGGGGTTATCTCCGCTATATTTCCGCACGCGACCTCGTTTTTATCCCCTATGTTAGAGGGGGGTCCCAGATAACTTCCATGAAACTGGACTTAGACACTCCTTATCTCAGACTCCAATGTTTGATTTTAAATGGCCTTGAAGAGTTTCCTCTCCAACGTAATCCAAGGCCCTAGTCCTAAACTAGTTTGTGAACCCTACAAACATAAAAGTCTGGTAGATTTTAAATTTAGCGTTATTTTTATAGATTTGTCTTACGTCAAGGGGTATGAGGGTGAAACTGATGATGTGTAACAGACGAAAGCAAAAATGAATAAAAAAGCTGGAAACAAAACTTTCACTGAATGCAAAATTTCAACAACTTTTCAAAAGCAAGATTTTCTTTTTTAACTTTTCTAAGATTTTGGACAACAAACTCAAAGGAATTTCAATCGACTACGAGCTACTTATGATCTAAGTGAACTGAAAAACTTATGAAATAAAAGACTTCTTCCTAGCTAATGATGCATAAGCACACTTTTCAATCAAAAAAGAAAATGAAAAGAGAATTTTTTATTTATTTAAATGCTAGTTAAAGCAAGAAAGGGAAAATACCAACAAGCAAAAAAAATAAAACCAAGAAAAAAGAATTCTGGCTTAAAGCACAGATAAAAAAGAATCAGATTAAAAAATCACACAATAGAAATTGTAAAAACAATGACTCTCACGCTTGCCTAAAAACCGTAAAGATTTTTTTTTTTTTTTTTATATCTCTGACAACGTTTTAAATGAGAAAAAGTAAACTAAGGGTAAAAATAACCATAAGCTATTGACTGTTCTAACAGAGATTCAAACACTTGAGATGAATACTTATTATCAAAGGAGGGGATGAATGCCCCACCCTGAACAAAAAGTAGCCTGTACAAGAATGTGGCTGTCACTCAAATAGCATGCGTGCAAACGCGTGCTGAACAACAATAGAGGGCGTGTACACGCGGGGTGACCTTGTACAGGCCGCGTGTATATCTAAACTCTAAGAAAAAATAAGAAAATAGACAGACCGGACCAAGAAGAGACCTCTAGTATTGATAACTAGGATCCCTTGAAGGCTTGGATACTCTTTCTAATAGAAAAACAAATAACGCAAGGAAAAATAATAAGGAAAAAACAATCTAAGATAGGACCGTTAGCAAAATAGACTCAGAAATAATTTCAAAAAAACCCTGAGAATCTGTGATTCTGACAGGGAAGAGGAGGATTGCCTCTGAGGTTCTCTGAACTCCTACATGCTACTGCTACCTCTACAGCTAGTGTTCACACATGGGCTGAAAGAAGATAGGGCGCGGGTACACCCGCGTAGGCCTTATGCAGGCCACGTGTACCTCTGTGGGTCCCGAAAGACACAATCAAGCTAAAGTCAGGGAAAGATGGTATGGAAAACCAGACTCCCTGCTAGCTCAGACTTTACAAAAACGAAAAGAAAAGACAGGAAAGAAAAACTAGTCTTTAAACTACCCAAAAACTAAATAAAATTCTAGGAACCCTAAAAAGTTATTCGTCCCTAGTATGGTCGCCAATTCTGTTGTTGGGAAAAAACACCCTACGGACTAGCAAATAGAGTTCAGACTTTGCATGCAGATATGACCGAATAGAAATCACTTTCTACTTTCATCCCTAGATTTAAATCCCCTTTTTCTTAGTCAATGCATGGAAAGATCAACCTACCTCATTACTGGCGTTTGATGTCGATCCTCCATTGTGCTTGATCACTTGTTCGCTATGCTCCTTCCAAAGATGACCTGCATTCAAGACAAGAAACAACTATGCATGCATGCTACTAATATACTAACGGGTTAGAAATCAAACATAAACTAATCAATATCATAAATAGTTCATGAATTGGTACGGGAAAAGCATTCTCTTTATTACTTAAAATGAGTCAAATTACAAAAAGTTGAGACCGATCACCGCTCCTTGAACCTGATCCTGGGATTCTCTTCTTCTGTCCTTCAACTACTTTGCTTTAAATCTCCTTTGGCATTAGGAAAGACTAAAGGGTTGGGACAATGGAATACGTAAATGGGCAGAGTTTCTTTGCTATATTTTTCCTCTTTCCAAATGGTACCCCTACCCCTTCTTTTATAGGCTATAAGGATCTAGGTATTTGGACGAACCCTAAGCCATGCATGGCCAGGAGTTTCAGTTAACTCAACCATAGCTTTTTGTTCCATCGACAACTTTCCTTTTTTTGTGCTTCTGAAGGTACACGCAGGCTGTAGTGGGCCTGCTAGGGTGGACACTGTAGATCCACGCGGGCTGTAGTGGGCCAGCTAGTGTGGAGTTTTAAAAATGGAGTTTTTAGAAGAGTTTTTCAGTAGTTTTTGGCAAAGAAAGGTTATGAGATGGCCATATGCCAGGTAAGCATGTGTAGTGCAATTTAGGGTTATAACAACCATCTTCCATAAGAACATGTTGTTTAGTTGATGATTTGGTGAAAGGTCTCAGGTTTGATTATTTTTGCAGCAACAGGTGGGGAAAAGATAAGTTTTTTAACCCTTCAAACTCCTTGCTTTTCTTGATGATATCTCCATAGGTGTAGGTTCTACCACATGAGAAATTGCTCTGTTAGGAGGTTGTGAGGGACCACCTTCAACTATTTTATTAGTAACCTGAAAGGATTTATCACTCTTGGTCATCTTCCTCTTTTTTCTTGAATTTGAATCCATAGTCTTCTCAACAGTAGTGGGTGTTTGTATTTTGTACTGTGGTGTGTGAGCAATATCTAGTTGAAAACCTGATGCATCTAGGAAAACCTCCCAGTCAGTGTTGGTATTCTTCAATTCTTCTGGTACTATCATCTTGATTAAACTAGAGTGAAAAACACTAGTATCACCTTGCTTGGACTTAGCTTGGACCCTATCTGACATCTTGCTAATACTCCTAAAAATATAAAGGGAAGGTTCATGGATTCTTTCCTAGTGAAGTGTAGTAGTAATCTTATATTGTATTGATATACCATATTGAAATTTCCTTCACACGTGAAGTACCTTTGAATGACCTTGAGAATCTTGTCAAAATACTCCAGCATGTGACTTCTTGGCACTCCCTTGGATAGGTTGTCTCCCTGATATATAATTTTTAGGAATTCCTTCGAGAAAGAAGAGTTCAAAGACATGTCTTTAAACCACTTCTCACCAAAATCAAGTATCTTTGTGGCTACATAAATAGATTTACTAGAGACTTCAAACTACAACAACCCCCCCTTAGTATTTTTCCCACTGAAGTTGAGTGCAAACTTCTTAGCTACCCCAAGATGTCCTATTTTCATTTTCTCACAAAAATTCAGGAAGCCCACCCTCTGGAAAGCTTCCTTGAAAAATGGTTCAGAATTGATGAGTTGGATGTCATGTGGTTCATCTCTCATAATCTCTCCCCCTTTGTGAATCTTCTTTCCTTGCTAGCTGTCCATAATGCCTATTTTGAAAACCTCTTGTACCCTCTTATGATAGTTTGTCATGAGATATGTAATAAAAACATGAAATTTAGGGTTCGTTTACAAAGCTGACACAACTTAGGTTTTACGTGACTTAACTATTTATGAGCAACAATAGTGTGAGGATGAACTAGCTACAAGTAGGAAGTGAGAAAAGAGAAACAAAAATTCAACTAGATGAAATTGAAGACAAGAAAAAATTGAAGAAACTATGTGTAAAACATAGGGTTTGCAGTGCCGGTGGTTAAGTTCACAACGCCAGTTTGTAGCACGAGCTGAACTAGGTTTTTATGAAAAGCTTGCAAGATTTCCTACGTATGAAGAGAAAAATATGAGTTTACAGGTTAAAACTTCAGACCTAGATGAATATCAAATGAAGAGGGTTTGATCTATCAAGAAAAAGAGGGTTCACAGCGGAAGTTTCATAGTACAGAGTCTATAATGCACAATTTGCAGCACAAAGTTGTAATGGACAGTTTGCAACGCATAGGTTGAAGTGGATAATGTTATTGTTTACAAGAGGAAACTGTAAGATGCTCCTTTGGTATAACAATATTGAAAATGGCCATGGTTTAGGATACCACAGTTGTGGGTTTTAATGGGTGCAAAGAGTTGGAAGCGCATAAAATGTTTAACAATTTGCAGGAAAGGAAAAATATATAACAGTTTGCAGTTCAATCAACCCTAAAAAATCATGCAATCACCAAAGAAGTGCCTGGTGTATCTGGAACTTGATCTGGTGTTTCATGAAATAGACTAGGATTTAGTTATATGCATCCAATCCTCCTTCATATGCTACAACCAGTTCGTAGTGCCAATTTTCAAACTTTGGCAATGCGCTTCATTCAAACTATTAGAATTGTTCCTTGAAACAATCCCGAAGAACATAATGCATTGAATGTGCTGAGAACGATGAGATATCCCTTCACACATTTTAAAAGTATAATGATGAGAAATTAGTGCATAAGGTGCTTCTTGATACACTGTGAACTTTTAGGTGAGAAATTGGACACTTGACTTGACCCTCAAATGGTTGAGGATGATATAATGGAACCTTTTGTACATACATTTGACACAAGACATATGATGATGATAATTTTAAGATCAAGGGTGTGACCCATGATGACCCTTATTTCTTTCATGATGATGAACAATATCATGATACAAAGGCTCTTACAAAGGTGTTATAACCCTAAATTGCTCCACATATGCATACCTGAAATTTGGCCCTCTTACTTGCTATTTTTTTCCAAGCCATCACTGAGTTGATCTTCTTAAAAACACTATTTTTGAAGATGTACGTGCCCTGCACCATTAATGCCCATGTATGTATGTCTGTTGCACCACTACAACCCTTGTACGTACGTTATCCGCACCACTACTACCCGCATATGTACGCTAGCTGCACCACTACAGCTCGCGTATACTCGCAAAAGTTGTACGGAATTCATTGAGATTACAGGCTATTGGGTGGTTTCCCAACTGTTCCACTACCTATAGCCCGTCACCCAACTGAATAACCATCCTTTTTTCATATAAAAGGAGGTGTTGAGGTATCATTCCCAATCCAAGCATAATAACAGTGAAACTCTGCCCGTTTCACATCCCCTCCTTGCCCCAAGAAATTGCAGCCACCTTGTGAGATTTGCCTCAAAATTTCCCATTTTTCCCTTTTTCCTCCATCATAAGCCCATTCCATTTCCCTAGAATAAGTTTGAGAGGAGAAAGATACATGGAGGTGTATTTGGAGCTTGGTGAAGAGGATCCCAGACCAGGTTCGTGGAGCAGTCACCGACCTTGTTGTAAGTAAACATTGTGATATCAATAAAATAAATACTTTTCCTGTCCCGAAATATGATGTGTCAAATGTTTGCATTTGATTTATGATTTATTATAACAGCTAATCGATGATTTATATATGAGATGCATGTTTGTAGTTTCCTATTTATCTGTTTGTGAATGCAGGTTAGCCTTGGGATGAGGCTTGCATTCAACGGAGCTATCAAGTGTGAGAGGATCGAAACCAGAAATGGAGTAAGAGGTACAATTACCAGATCCTTCTCACTTTGTCTTTCATGAATGAGGCTGGGGTATGTTTGGGGTTGTTAGAAAAGTAGGAGACTTTTAGACGATTGTGATTTTCCTACATTCTGAACCATAGTGTAGTCCATAGGGGGGTTTTCCCTACTAGTAGAACTGGCGACCATACTTGGGAAGCCTCTATGGTTTTAGGGGATTTTTTGGGTGTTTTGATTGGTTTTATTACCTGTTGAATTTATTTTTGAGTTTGCTGAGTCTTTAAGGGATTCTAGTCACCTATTGGTGCCATACTAGTTCTCCTTGCCCTATCAGTCTACCTATTTTTTTTTTTTTTTGAGAAGTTACAAAGTTTTACACGGCTTGTTGTGGGTCAACACGCATACATACGTGCCCAACTTTATAGTCAGCCCATGTACATACATAGGTTGCTTAAGAATCAATAGCGTGCATGTGTTAAGAATTTTTTTCTTTAGGAAGAGGCAGTCAACCTCTTCCCTGATTGAAGTGTTAGTTCTCAGGGTTTCTTGATTAAGTATAGTGTATTTGTTTTTATAGTCGAAACCTGGGTTTGATGTTAGTTTGATTATCTTTGTAAATATTTCTTGTGTTTATTTCGAAAGGGTTTTTAGGAAAGTCTTTGATCTTTTGATCAGCCTATTTGGTGTCTTTAGTAACTCCCTGTGATCCGCAGTGGGCCAGAGGTCAGTTTCAACCTTGTATTTTTTTTCTCTTCTTTCCCTTTCGTGTGCTTTAAAGAAAAAGAAAAAAGATTTATTTCAATTTTTCTTGTTTGAAGCATTTTCAAAATAAAATAAAAAAACTTGTTTCTTAGTTTGGTTAAGTAGTTGGGTTAGTTATTTTTCTTGTTAGGAAAAAAAGTTTGTTTCTTAAGTTCTTTACTGATTGCTTAGAACATTAAGTAGCTTCTAGTCGAGTGAAATTTTGTTTTAGGTTTTCCTTTAAAAGATCTTAGAAAAAGTTAGTTACAAAAAGTTGGTTAAAGAGTTAGTTGCAAATCTTTATTGTTAACTAGAAGTAATTTTTCTTTCAGTTTCGTTTATTTCTCCTTCTCGTCTCCCAACACACCACAAGTTTCATTGTCGTTTCCTTGACTTAAAACAAGCCATTTAAAATTAACACCAAAATTAAAATCAACTAGACTTTATGTTTGTAGGGTCAATCAACTAGTCTAGGCTAGAGCCTTGAATTAGGTTGGAGAGGAAACTCTTCAAGGCTTATAAACAAACATTGGAGTCAAAGATAGGGAGTATAAAAGTCTAGTAAACATGAAATTTATCTGGGACCCCCCTCTAACATAGGGGATAAACATGAGGTCACGTGCGGAAAGGTAGCAGAGATAACCCCTCAAAAAGCCGGACCAAGCATAGTGGGGAACACATATAGAGGATTTGACATGGGATATTGTCGATTGCATTTGCCTACAAGCTTCATGGATATTGAATCCATTTGAGGTCCTCAGTTGTTTTCTGGACCACTTGCTTTTGATACCCTCAGTAGGTTTCGGGCTTGATACCCTACTCATTGCGGTCCACCCGAATATCGACTGTACCCTCCCGGTGACTGTTCACGAGCTGGAAACTTAGTTTCTTTTATTCTAGATTCATACACAGGTAACTGCGGGGGTATACTGCGGTACCTAGGGCAGACGTCAGGCCACGCTTTGCAGAGTATACCTAGAGGGTGCTTCCATACTCGATTTTCACTTGCACCGGTAAGTTTCTCTAGTGTTGCCTGGCGTAACTATTCTTCCAACTAGATAGTGGTTTTCTTGGTTTATCTTGTAGGAAATTTTCTAGTTTGTCCTTATTTTCAAACGTTAGTAAAAGCCTTACTTTGTCGTTGATATTTTCACAAACTGGAATATCAAGATTTCTATTGGTCGTGAAGGATTTAGGGCCTACCGCCGGTTGCATTAGAGCCACCACTGCCACCATTACGACGAAGACTTGACCAACAAGAGTCATACGAAGTGATCGGGCCACAGGAAACTGTGCCCGAGCCTTCCTTGAGAGGAGAACACTCAAATCTAGAGGAACCTACTGTTTCTGACCTTGGAGAGGAATCTCTCAGGCCAACCAACACTTCGATCACTGACTTGTCGATGCCACTCTTGATACAAGTTCTCCCTCCAAGGGTAACTCATCACGAGCATCAAATAGTATTGCAAGAAGTGATGGAAGCAAATGTTTCTACTTCATCAGGGACTCCTCATACTCCCTCAACGACTACCACCACTAGAGGTATTCTGCTTCCTAACCCACCTTCGTCAGTCTGGACCACCATGGTCTCGAACACCTCTACTTCGGGCAGCGATCTGATTCCGTCTATGGTGGAGATCACTGATCCAATTACACAGAGTGAGACGGGCCCTCCTTTTTCATATGGGATGCCTGCTTTGATACAAGCTCTGTCCTCACCTACTCCACCCTAAATACCATGGGTCTAGGGGTAGGGAGCTCAAACCCTCCTTTGAAAGGTTCCATGGGGGTCACCTCAGCCCCCTATAATTCTATCCATTACTGTGGGGGTCATATAACTCCTTCATCCCCCTCACTCGATGGTGCTCCCCAACAACCCGTCAGTCTGAACATTAACTACATATTGTTTGGAGTAGGCAGTCTAGGACCTTCTTCCTACACCACGCTGGTGGGTTCAATTTTGTTCTCTTTTTTCAAAATTTTTGGTAATAAATCCTTTTCGTTAGATGCCGTCTTGGTCGGGGGAAACTCTGGTTTTGGAAAATAAAATCATGTGCAGGGTACTATTCCTACACAGGGGGAAAACACATGAGTCTTCTCCTCACAAGGACTTTGGAATCTGTGGTAGGGATAAGTTCCCTCATTAGGGATGCCGACCAGGGGCAACCCCTTCCATGGTCAATGGAACCCTGGGCAAGGCTCAGTACCTATGCCCGTCAGATCGACAGGGAGAAACCCTTTCCAGAATATTTGGAACACAACACAGGGAGAAATCCCTGCCCAAGCCTCAATGTCCAATTATGAGAATCAGTCGATGATGTCCCAACAAATGCAATATATGTTCGTTGGCCAATGCCATGGTATTTACCAGAACCCTGGTCAACAACCCAACTTTTCTTGGCAACTTGGTGTTAGTCAAACTCCAGGCTCCTTTCTTCCTGTACATAGTCAACGACTCAAACTACTGTTTCTGGTGACGCTATATTTTCCAGACTTGCCAAGATTGTTAAAGGACCCAATTTGTCACAATTCGCGTTGGCCTCCCATGCCAACTAGGTTTCCCTCAGACTTTCCCAAGTTTGAAAGTAATCCTAACGAAGATCTAGGTGATCACGTGACCACGTTTCACCTATGGTGCTTGTTGAACTCGCTGCGAGATGACTCCGTACAGTTGCAACTGTTTGAACTCACTCTTATCGGGGGTGCCATGAAATGGTACATCGAGCTTGGTCACTCAAGATACTCTTTCTTTAGAGATTTGGAAATGGTTTTCCTAAACCATTTCCAACTACCCGTGAGATACGATGCCGACACCGAATTGGTGGCTAACTTTGAGCAAACAAAGGCTGATCATATCTCAGATCACATCCGAGAATGGTAGCATCAAAAGAGTTTGATAAAAGTACCAGTCCCACCGGCTTTCCTTCTTGAGTGGTTGCTTAAGTCTTTGGTACCTCAGTTATCCAAGGATGTTGCAATGTCGGGAGTGTTTTTAGAGGAAGAAGCGATAATGAGAGCTCAACATCTTGAACTGATATACTCTTAGCCTATTTTACTCTATGAGGTTTTGCCAGATGCGCTACGGTCCATCCTTGACAAGGCCAAACACAAGTTTGGACCACATGCCGATGGTATATTTGGTTCATCACATGAAAATCCCACTGATCAGCTATCAAATAAATTGCAAACATTTTCTATACAACAGACAGTGGCCACCCAGACCTATGGTTCGACTGCTTGCCCTACCCAAATGCCGGATGTACACAGTATGCAGTCGATGAATCCGAAGGCTAAACAAAAACCCGACGGAAAGAAAAAACAACGAAACAAGAAGGGTAAGGGGGATAAGAAACCCAACAACAATACTGGCGGGGGAAATACATAGAAGATAAATTCGAAGTATCTGTGTAACCTTTGCATAGAGGAACATCTGACTCACCAGTGCCCTCAACCTGCAGAGGTCCAGAAGTTATTGGTGCAACAACAACCTGCTTTGTTAACGAACCCATTTCCTCATGGGAAATATTTGACTCAACCTCTTCGAGCATGGATGGGGGCAGTCAGGGACCCCCTCCATCTTCTAGTAATCCCTCGGTCATGAAAGTTTATATGATGAAAGGTGATTCCTACATAGCGACTAGGGCGCACAATTACAGAATGCTAAAATATGTTGAAAAGGGTAAAGAAGTCGTAAACCCATCTGTTCCTCTCCAGATTGAGAAGACGATGGGTGAAACAATGAAATGCATCTCAAAAGGGGTGTTCAAGAAAGCTTCTCATAATCCAAATGAGAGGGCCACCCATAACTACTCCATGGTGGAGGATTTCTCACAAACCCCTTGCGTAATGTCTGCTTTGGAATTCCTCTAGAGATTCCCTTTGCAGAGGAAGGCTCTATTATCCACCTTAGGTTCTACAGATACTTGTAATCTGGGAAAAATTGTTCTCGATAGGACCAAATTAAAACCTTGTCTCCCTTACCACGTCGTGTTTCATATAGTAGTGGCTTAACCCACAAAATCTTTTACCTGAAATATTTTTCGTACGGTGGTTGATGAGGGCACCTCGACATGCATGATGTTGTTGGTGTGTTGGAATACCATTGGCCAACCCGTTTTGTCTCGGTCACCTACTCTGCTTACTTCTTTCAATGAAATTCATTCAGACCACATGGAATCATTCCTTCTTTTGTCATGCATCAAGGAGGAAAGATTATGTGCATCAAAGTTGAAGCGCTCGATGCGCCTCTTGACTACAACCTTCTATTAGGAAAGAGTTATACCTATGCTATGCATGTAGTGTTCGCCACAATTTTTTGGGTCTTGTTGTTTCGACACAAGGGACAGATCGTGTCTATTGATCAATTGTCCTTCTCCCATCCTGACCCTTCATCGGGGGAATCCACGGTCCCAATGATTGATAACCCTCATCCCAACATCATCAATTTAGGGGTTGGTTTTCCCCACTGTTGATGGGTACTTTCGATTACCTTCCTCCTTCAAGTGATGTCAATCTCATATCGATTGTCCCTGACCATCCTAGGGCTGAAATTTTTCAAATGTCTTCATTCCATACAAATTACTTTCAAGATCCATGGAATCTTCCTTCCCCATCAGCTATGATGGAAGGGACAGGGCATCATGGCATGGCCATGCCCTTTTCCATGGTAGAAGTTGCATACTCTATTGTTCAACAATCTTCCGCCGACCCTGATCTGACTCCCACACAAGAGTTAGATCCGATTCTCGAGCCTATTGGGGCTGAAGGTTCCCTCGCCACTATCGATTCTTTAGACTTGGTGTTTCCCTCAGATGAGGCGATTATTGAGGCATTTACTGGTCTAGAAAGACCCTAGGATGATCTCCATCACAGATATTAATTTCTCCCGGATTTAATAACAATAGAGGAAAGTGAATTCTTGTGGAGTATGACTAGAGGTAGGTCCTGTCCTATTAATCCTCTAGATATGCACATAGTTTATGCCAAGGGTAATATGGAAACTATCACTGAAATGATACCTATTGACATATCTAGAACCCCTGGCATTGTGGAGAATGTTTTTGTTAGAGCGGACTGCTCCCCCGAGCAGATTCGAATCTACACAGATTTATTTAAAGAATTCAGTGACGTTTTTACCTAGTCTTACGAGGAAATGCTAGGCATCGATTCGATAATAATCGAACATGAGACAACGAATTATCCTGACGCTAAGATGGTCTGACATAAGCTTCATCTGGTGAATCCTCAGAAAGCAACAACTATTAAGGCTTAAGTGGAGAAACTTCTTAAAGTTGGTTTCATCTACCCCATATAGTTGACGCAATAGGTGTCAAATCTTGTTCCGGTTAACAAAAAGCAGGGTACGATTCGCATGTTTATGGACTTATGTGACTTGAATAAGGCCTGTCCAAAGGATAATTTCCCCACCCCATTCATTGACTACATTGTCGATGAATGCATAGGTTGTGAGCTCTTTTCATTCATGGATGGTTTTTTGGGATACAACCAAATCTAGATCAAACCTGAAGATCAGCATAAAATGACTTTTATCTGTCCTTGGGGCACATTTGCCTATCGTAATATGCCTTTTGGCCTAAAGAATGCTAGAGCCACTTTTCAAAGGGCCATGTATTTTGCTTTCGATGACCTTAGACATATAGTCGAGGCTTATCTTGATGATCTAGCATCACGCTCTCGCAAGAGATCTGATCATCCCACACACCTCCGACTTATATTTGAATGATGTCGCTACTATTAGATTCACTTGAATCCTAACAAATGCAGTTTATGTGTGAGGTCGGGTCATATTTTAGGTTTCATAGTTTCTACAATAGGGATCATGGTCAATCCTCTAAAGGTTGAGGTGATAGTTTAGTTGCCTCCCCCATGCACAGTCCCTCAGCTTCAAATCTTACAGGGGAAAGCAAACTTTTTATAACATTTTATAGCAAACTATGCCGAGATCACTAAAGGGTTCATGCGTTTATTGAAAAATTTAGTCCCTTTCCATTGGGATGAAGCCGCTCAATGCTCTTTCGAAGCATTGAAATGCACTCTTATGTCTGCCCCTCTGCTTCGGCCACCCAATTATAATAAATATTTCTTATTGTACTTGGCTATTGCAGAGTCGACCATTGGCATGGTATTGGTTCAAGAGGGCGATCTACTTGAATATCATGTGATTTATTACCTGAGTCGAGGCCTAGTTGGGCCTGAACTCAACTATTCCCATGTTGAGAAGCTTGCATTGGCAACAATCCATGTTGTCCAACGGTTTCGTCATTATATCCTTCTTCGCAAGACCACCATCATTGTCATTGTCAATCTGTTCCAATATGTGTTGAAACAATGTGTAATTGGTGGAAAGATCAGTAGATGGATTTTTATCCTCCAGGAATTTGACTTGGATTTTGTTTCCGCAAAATCCAAAAAGTCGTGGGTCTTTGCGGAACTCATATAGGAACTTTCAGTCAAATCAGGTGATGTCACACCTGAAGATTCGCCTATTAAAGGATATAGTTTTCTGATCGCATCTTCAGACCCCTGGTATGGAGATATACTAGTCTATCTCTAGACTTTGAAGTTGCCCACTTCTACTTCTCGTGACGAGCGTTGACAAATACACCATCAGGCACTAAATTATCTCATACTTGATGACACTTTGTATCTTCAAGGTGTAGATTGCATTCTTCGTCGATGCCTTATACACGAGGAAGTGGAACTCGTTCTTAACGACTTCCACACTGGAGCATGTGGTGGTCATTTTTCTGGGTTGGAAACAACCCAAAAGATTCTACGAGCCGGTTACTTTTGGCCTACATTAATCAAATATTGTGTCAAGTCAATCAAGAAGTGCCACCCGTGTCATATATTCTCTCGAAAGATGAGGGCACATCATGCTTCCATGTTTCTCTTCATCGTTGTGGGTCCCTTCACCAAGTGGGGGATTGATTATACTACATGCCACTCGGTTGCAGCCAGGGGGCATCGTTATATCATTGTAGCGGTAGACTAATTCACAAATTGGGTCGAGGCTATGCCAATGTTCAATAATGATGGTGAAACAAAAGCTCTCTTTATTTTTAACTAGATAGTAGCAAGGTTCGACATCCCAAAGGAGATTGTCATTGACCATGGCAGTCACTTTCAGAAAAAAATGATGTCCAAGTTAACATCAAATCTTGGGTTGAGGCAAGAGCATTCATCACCCTACTACCCACAAGTGAATGGTATGGTAGAAGCTGTGAATAAGTCCCTCAAGACTATTCTATAGAGAATGATCAATTCGGCCAAATCAAATTGGCATTTGATATTGTACTTGACATTATGGCCTACCAAATGTTTGTAAAGACTGCCACCGGTTTCTCACCTTTTCAGCTCATTTATAGGTTGGAAGTAGTCTTGCCTATAGAGTGCCAGATCCCGTCTCTAAAGTTGGCAGTAGATTTATTGCCAGACACTTCACCACTTGAGGAATGTCTGTTATATCTTGAGCAACTGGATGAGAAATGCCATGATGCAGCCTTGGATAACGAGGCTCACAAACAATGATTCAAGTGTCAATATGATCAATGCATTCATCCTCAGATTTTCTCCGAAAGTGACCTTGTCCTGGTTTACGACCAAGATAAGGATCCCCTGGGGGCAGTCAATTTCAAACCCATGTGGTTCAGACCTTTCATAGTGAAGGAGGTTTTAAATAAGGGCACTTATCGTCTGGTTGACTTTGAGAGAAATGCTTTGGTGGAGCCTAGAAATGGTCTCTACCTCAAGAAGTATTGCTTGTAGGTTGGTCGCCTTGGGTGACTTCTTGTACATATGTATAGTTCTTATAGATTTTTTTTTTCTTTTTGTTTTATGGACGTGTCATTATTTATGTCATATTTTTCACTGTGGAAGATGTCAAGTGAATCAGAGGTATTCGTTGGGTTCGCGGACAGTTCTAGCCGACACACTCGGAGGCTTGCTTCCACAGCTTGGGTGATTTTCATGCCTCAAGGCCAGTTGTTATCTTTAGGAGGTATCTGTCTCGGTGATGCCACAAACAATGTCACTGAGTACACCGCAGTGATAGAGTTGCTTCATGATGCTTTGTCGCATGGTATCTCTCACCTCTGGGTCTACTTAGATGCTTAGCTGGTTGTGTCCCAGTTAAATGGGGTTTACCATGTTTATGATCCTACTCTACACTGACGATTCCTTAGGGTACATCTCTTAGAACGTTACTTTGATTACATTACGTATATCAATGTTCCTAGGAGATTAAATCAAATGATAGATAATATAGCTAATCAAGTATTAGATTGACATATTTCACACACATACACATGTACATACATTTGTAAAAATGTGATCCATAAGACATAAAATATGTAAATACATACATACATACATACATACATACATACATACATACATACATACATACATACATATATATATATATATATATATATATATATATATATATTAGTGTCAGAGTACATCGGTGGGCGCGAATGCCTCAATACATATCCAGTATACATCACGAGGCTTATGCCCTTAAAAATATACAAAAGAGTGCCCTTAGCACATAAGTGGTCCATCCTCGCTAAGCACGGGGCCTGTTGGCCCTTCCATAGTGAACAACGACGTTCGCCAAATGCCAGAAGAGTTGAACCCAAGTCCAAGGCACCCCAACTACATGATTTTGCATCGATGATAGGAGATCCTTGATCTTGGCCATGGGAACTGCACGAGTGAGTGCAGTGAGGTTTTGCTCCACCTGTCTCAAAACTCTCTCAGCCTCTCTGGCTGGAAGTCCCCCTACTGCTATTGCTAGTCCGGTGGTTGTTACTACTACTACCTCTAGTTGAGGATGTTGCCAGTTCTTGAAAATTTTGCTAGATGCACTGGTCCCACATATGTACATAACAGATACATAGTTGTTAGATACTCTGATTCACATAAAAAATGATATATATTAAAAAGAAACTAAAAATAAAAAAACTTAAAAAAAAAAATGTACCTATCTCTCCTCGCTCCTCTCCAGAATGTATGGGCATGTTTGGGTCCCTGGAAAAGATGATTCCAGCATAGGGGTAGTCCTCTATCACTGGAATCTACCATGCCCACCAGTCAAAGAATGCATCGTCGAAGGCCTCTATGGTCCTTCCTCCCCCCTGTTGCAGCAACAATGATGCCCATATACACACTGCTGGGAAGGAGGCCACATGCCCCTGCGTTGTCTCTCATGGACTAAGATTGGGTATCCTCTGTTATAAAGAAATCCCCCTATGGACAAGTGGATTCTCTCTTGGACTCTAGACTCCTAAGGCCAAGATAGAAAGGGTGCTAACTTTGGTCACTGACATCCTTTTAGATCTAATTAAACCAATATATAGAGACGAGGAAGAAAGATGTACCTTTTTAATGACGTTCATCCTTGTGTAGTCCAGGTTGATATTTGATGTTCAAGATCCTCGATAAGTCCTGCAAATCAAACAAAGACAGAGCAAGCTTCCTATTCTACTGAGATTAGCTTAGAACCAGATCTATCTAATATAGAGAAGATCATGTAGAACAAACAAAACCTTGAAAGAAATAGGCCAAACACATATGTATATTAATGAGAACAACAGAGAATACTTACAGACCTTTGATGAAGGTGTAGCAACCTCTCCCATCTCTCCTTGTCCAACCCTTTGCTCAAGTAATCCACACACAAAATGATCATGCTGCAATGATATCTCCCTTATGAGATCAGAATTTTGATGCCTTTAATGTCTCCCCTTTTCACCATGAGGAGGCCTTCTTATATAGTATTGGAGAGGCCTAACCAGTTAATATATTCTTTGGATAAGTTAAGGATCCTTCTCCTTCAGTTGTGTATCTTCCCTAAGATCGAGGCTTGACCTTAGATTCGAATCCAACAAACTCCAAATATGAAGGGGATTCTTTCCTGATTTCCCTCAACTATCCAGAATTCACTCAAAAAAGGCCAGCTCTCCCCCAAAGGGGTGCACAGAGTGTTTGTAACACTCCTCCAAAGAAGGGTACAGAGCACTGGCACTCCCTGACAGTGGGTAGGGGAGCGCTCCTCTTTAAAAATGATTTTTAGTTGGTTTTTTCCATGGCAAAAGACTTGTAATTTTTGTCAAATGATTTCTCCTCTTCAAAACCAGTCTTTTGAGGTGTCTTTAAAGTGTTCTTGATAATGTTGAGGTGACATGAGCAAGATGATAATATTATATTTGCGACACTTATGGCCAAAATGCGACACTTGCGACACTAGTAATGACGACAATAGGTCATCATTGTAATGAGTAATTTTGATGTGTAACAGATTTCCCCCCAAAGTGCGAAGTTAGAAGACGGGAAATGATGACTAAAGTAATTTGTAGAATTTTTTGAGCAAGGGTATGGAATCAGAGAACTTGGAAGAAGCTGCACACAACCATCAAACAAATATTATGACATGTTTCAAACCCAAGGCAGGCATACCTATGCTTGAGTGATAAAGACTTTCGAGGTATGGCCGCCATAAAATACACTGCGGATCCATAATTATATTGATAAAAAGGTATATCCACTAAAGATACAATGTGGATCTATACTCCTATGACTTGAAATGATCGTAGACATGAAGAATACACAGTGGATCTACGAGACAACAAGACATAGCCACATCCAATACAAAGTGGATCTGTGTAACAGTATATGTGTCAATGTTCAAAAGAAACTCCATTGCAACCTGGGAAAACTGCATATAAGAGTGATGACTCAACCCAGGGTATTTTTACCGATCCTGATGTAGTACGAATCTAACCATGTGAAAAGATGTCCTGATGTTGAACATGGAAGAAACCACTTGATTACCGATCAATGAGGTAAACCATTAACAAGTGCCAGGGAAATCACCATTGATGTCAATGACTCCCAAGGTACTCTAATACATTCTAACAAATGTGAATGGATGATCTAAAGTTGAGAATCCATGGAATCATCCAATCAGAGGTCAATGATGTAAACCCACTGTCGGATGTGAGGAGTCCTACCATTGAGGCATGTAGGTCCCAAGGCACTAACTGGTTTCTAAGTCTAGTTCCCAGATAATGTCTTGAAGTCGACAGGAACATACTCATCGAAGGAGGGCCTTGATGTATCCCCCATAAATGACACAAAAATATCACAGAGATGTAATTGGTGGATCAAAAGAACATGGACTGACACGGGTGTTGGAACAGAAATTTGTGATGGTTGACTCTTGAGGCAGATACTTCCCTTGAACACTAAGGCACGCCAACAAATACATGACATGGACCAAAACATGATAATGCAATGGATATGGTGACTTGCATCAGGTGACCCAAAGGAGTAAGGAAACTCAGAGGATTGGTTCAGTGCAGAGGTTCAGCGGATTAAAGAGTGTGCAAAGACAAAGTGTCATGTTCAAGGGCAACTGTAAGGGTGACTGTTGATGTTCTAAGACACTTCTTGGCTTGCTTCTTTCATTCCCCCCCCCCCATCCAGATAGACAAGTACCTCTTTTTAAATTAACGAGCTCGAGGAGGGTAACAAATGCTCTCTATGACTCACCTTCGATAATTCCCTCTTCCTTTGTTTAATGAATTGGAAGAAGTAAGGGTTCGGTCCCATATGGGCCCTTCAGTGTAATACTGTTTAACGAGTCCAGAGAGGGTAAAATCAGTGGTTTTTCATTTTTAGAGAGTCTGAAAATGACTTAAAGATGACTCTAGTGTTGTCATTTTTCGTAATTTTAGTCTCATGAGGCCGAAAAAGAGATAAATTATCACTTGAAAGATGCCCTTTCAAACATTTTAACGAGTGGGAAAGGAAGCAAGATGACTCGACACTATTTTCATGTTTAGAGAGTCTGAAAAGAGCTTAATGACGACTCTAGGGGGTTCCTTTTTCGTATAACCTTTACGCTTATGAAAAAGTGATAAAAGTATACTCGGTTACATTCTCATGTATTTACGAGAACGAGAAAGAACAAAGACTAAGCTCGATATGCCCCCAGCTAGAAAAGCTAGTGGCATAACTCCAAAATGATCATCAAAGGCCGGAGACATGCCCCCCCAAGCTTCAATTCATTCACCAATTTTGAGGTTGTCACCAATTTCTCTGCTAGAGGGAGAAAAAGGATAAGGGTTTATGAAACAAATGTTCAAATACGAGACCTAAGGAAATACTCGACCTTTTAGGAGAGGTGATTGTTTCATTTTTTAACAAGCTTGACATAGGAGAAGAACTATGCTCAAGGCTCCAGGTTCAATCTCCAGATTTCTTTTTCATTTTTTAACGAGCTTGCTACAGAGAGGAGAAACTATGCTCATAGCCTCGGTTTCATTTTTTAACGAGCTTTCCACATAGAAGAGAAACTATACTCATGGCTTATAAGCGAAAAAATCGCGTAATTCTTTAAATAAAGCGGTGTAAGAAACCACTTCCTTGGGCGAACAATTAGCGCCAAGATTTATGTTTTCCACGATACCTTCTTTGATCAAAATATCAATAACGACCGTAGAATAAATGTTTCCTAAATTCCCCTCAGAAAGAGTATCCTGGGTAAGTATAGGTGTTAAGAACCAAACATCAATATAGCATAGAAAAACCTCAGGAAAAGTACTCAACACCTTGAAAAAGAGATAATTTCAGATAATAAGCCTCTTCGAGGGGGCAACCTCCTTTTACCCCACTTAAATGTTCAAGTTTAAGATGATTCAAAATGAAAATGTCTCCTTGGTATATATATAGGAGACTAGGAGGTATAATTACAAATAATGGCCTAAAGCCGACATAATTAAAATAACATTACTAATCTAAATTACAACTAATGGCCTAAGCCGACATAAATA
>ML778052.1:1466290-1481732 GCA_009831015.1 Picea engelmannii | reverse complement strand
AATAATGGCCTAAAGCCGACATAATTAAAATAACATTACTAATCTAAATTACAACTAATGGCCTAAGCTGACATAAATAAAATAGCATTACTAATCTAATATGTCCCAATTAAGGGGTAATGAGCCAATATTAGGGCTTAACAATAGGAGATTGTGGAAAGTCGACAACATTGGGGGGGAAGATAGAGTGTATATCTTCTTGTATTTCTTTGAGAGGTGGAAGAAAAGAATATTGATGATGGTTAGCATCCCAAGGTACTTTTTCAATGCTAAGCATTTCCATAATGGACTCGTCTGAAGAAAAAATATGGGAAATGTAGTCAAAAGCGGAGGACAATGAATTCAACCACGATGGAATCGAGTAAGTGTCGGGTGCCAAGCGATGTTGGTCATCCGTGGAGGGAGAGGTTGACTGAATAGAAGTGTATGAAGCCTCGACTGGACTGAGTGGCATGGTGTCACCTAGTGCAACGAACTCTAGAGGACTAGGTACAATCCAAGGATCGGATGATTCCAAAGACTGATAAGTCGTAGTTGCAATCATATTGACTGTGGAAATGTAATGCATGGTAGGAGGAAGTGGTGTGGGGAAGGTACCCATAAGGGTGGAATCTTTTAACAATCCTACACCAACACTTTCATACGTGATCTTATGATCGCCCAAAAAAGGAGTATTGTTGGTAGCAGGGGCGCGAGCATTGGGTGTACAAAAATCTAACTGATCGATAATGACAAGTTTTCCTTGATGAGGAAATTGTACAGATCGAAACACCGATCAAGAAATGACAGTCATGGCATAAAACCAACTTCTTCCTAGTAATAAGTGGTAATTGAGGGGAGCATCGACCACCTCGATGTCAACAGAGATGGTTTTGTCACCCAACTGAACGGCTAAGGACTGCAAGAGTCCATGAGGATGAAAACCTTGCACATCGAATGCGTGCAACATCGTGGGGGATTTGTTAGGTGTGGGTGATTTTAATATTTTCCAATAAGCTAAAGACATGACATAGGTAGAGGCTCCCTCATCCAAGATAGTACGGTGTATTTGTTGATTGTGAACAACAACATCAATCTGAAAAGCAAGTTGGTGGGATAGTCGAGACTTAAAATGGTCCAAGTTAAACGTGATATTGTTGGATGACTCAGGATCAATAGCACCAATATCAGCCAAGAGCATTCTACGTTGACTTGGGCAGTGTTGTAGAACTTCCAACGCAGACATAGCACATGACGCTTGAGCCAAAAATTCAAGAATGTTATAGTTTTGGGTGGCACATGAACTAGGATTAAAAGTATATTTATGGATGGTGCTTTTGGGAGGGCGTAATATAGAGTCAAATGAAGGTTTATCGATCTGAAGTGATCCAGACGAAGGACTAACAAATGGAGGATTAACAGAGGATGGTGATGGATCCGGTAAAGAACTGTTAGCGGCCTTTTCTTTGTCAGGTTTAACTGGTGTGTCATATGTCGTAGAGAGAGTGGTTAAATCAATCACATTAAACATGTAAATATGGGCACTTGTCGATGCCTCATCATGAGAATGGATATAACTTCCCCTAGGAGAGGGGGTTTGAGAAACCATGGATTACTGCTGTGGAAAATGATGAGTAAGCACGGCGGGTTGGGAATTTCCTTTAAAAAGTTTGGCAACTTCATCACAATGTGGACAATCTCGAGTGTAGTGGTCATCACCACAAATGAAACATGGGAACTTCGGTTTCCGCTGTAGTTGATTTTCAGTAGCAGGTGTTTGAGTTTGAGTTTTCAGTTGTTCATTATTATTATTCTTTTTTGGTTTATTTTTTGTCTTCTTCTTACCTACAGATTGTTGTGAAGGGGCAGATTGAACTACATTCACCTCAGAGATTTGAGTTTGGGGGGAGGTAGAGGAGAGTGTGGTCGAACTGGGAGTAGATGCTGAACCAGATTGATTTTCAGTTCCAGTCGACTGGGAAGCAGATTGGGTTTTGATGAAGCCAATAAATCCATCTGCATGTGACATGGATGAAGGTTTAGGTGGATCAATAGTGGCATGGGTAGCATTTGGGATCAAATCATACAAAGTACCAGATTGTGAATAAACCAAATCCAAGTACTGATCCCGATCAATGGCTTCTTCCTCGGTGACTACACCACCCATGGCGACATCACGAGCAATCGGGAGTGAAAGTGATTTAGTAAACCATTCTGCCAATAGCTGGTCAGGAATGATTGCTTTGATCAACCTTCGTCCTTGTCTCCATTCATGAATATGATCATATATATGCATGGAGTTCATTTAACGAAGGGAGGTTAAGATTTTAGTACCCTTCTCATATTGAATGGGTAGTTGAAAGTGTGTGAGAAAGGACATGGCAAGGGATTTGAAATCTTGGAAAGAACCTTGTGGAAGTTCGATATACCACTTGGCTGCAGAGCCTGTAAGTGTTCACTGGAAAAGGCGTGAATGTATAGAATTGTCCATTAAGGAGTTTGATGAACACCATAAATGGAAGGTCATTACATGGTTATTGGGGTCTTCTCCAGATTTACCGTCAAACATTTGAATATCATAAGGTAATTTAGCAGGAATCACTGGCCAATAAGAAGAATGTAGTATAGGATCATTGGTCGACCAAGATAATTCTGGGAGATCCAGAGTCTCAAGAAACGATAGTTGTCAGTTAATATGAGGTTGATACTAATGTGGCATAGGGACACCAGTAGGACCGTAAACTAGGTTAGGTGGATAATTGTATCCAGTAGGTCCTCCTACATATGGTTGTTGTTGACCAGTATAACTAGGATTTGATGAAGGTTGAGAAGTATTTTCATAGGGAAGATAACCCGATGGGTTCTAAGAATTGTAGGCTGGATGGTTTACTTACCCATAAGGAGGATAAACATTTTTCTCATGAGGAGGGTAAGCAGTCGATCCCTGAGGCGGATGCGTGTTAGTCCTGTGGGGAAGATAAATATTAGATCCATGAGAATAAGAAGGTTGTTGTTGTCCTTGAGGATTTTTTCCCCCAGGGAAAAATGGATTTCCCAGAAAAGGAATGTGCCAAGGATTTTGTGTTGCATTCTGTCCATACTATGGGTTATGGATTCCAGTCTGAGGTTGCCCCCCAAGCTGAGGTTGAGTCCCTATTTGAGGTTGACTCCCAAATGGAGGTTTCTCCCCAAATGGAGGTTTCCCTTCAAATGGAGGTTTCCCCTTGAATGGAGGTTGTCCTCCAAATGGAGGTTGCCACCAAAATGGAGGTTTCCCCCCAGTGGGAGGTTGAGAGCCTAGAGGGATCTGGGAACCAGAAGGGAATGAATGACCTGTGCCTCCAATTGGATTGGAGCCACCAAGACCAGTTCCTCCAAATGAAGGTGTGGGTATAGAACCAAAAATGACATTATATCCAGGAGGAACAAAAATTCTATGAACTCCGGGTGTAACCTGGGTAGAGTTGGTAATGGAAGGATTCAGAGCACTGTACCCAAGTGGAATTGATAGATTCGGTCTAAGTGGTGTTCCAATTGGATCTTGGGATGTTGTCACATTTCCGACGGGGATTGTATCAACATGCGGGACCATAGTGGAATGGGCCATTTGGAGAGAGATTATTGATTAAGGACTAACTAACAGTGCGTCTGGAATGACACTGACACTACTAGATGTAGCATAAAATTGTTCTAAAGGTACTGTGTGTGTAGCAGATGTTTCGGGAAACTTGGGTGCGACAAGTATATCAACACCTTCCCCTGAGCCGAAAATATCTAGCACCGTATGGGGCGGGGTTCTAAATATGCCAGTAGTCCAAAGGCGATCCTCGTCATCGGGGCCCATGAAAGGTCCGGTTGGTATTTTAGAAGTCTCAACAACAATTTCCCCAGATGAATCTAGTTGGGTAATACGTCTCTCGTAACCGTGAGGAACTTGAAAATATTCTAGAGAATCGTATACTCGAAAATGTTCTAAAGAGTCAGTTCTTTCCACTTGTGAAGTGGTAGTGTCTTGGACCTCACTCTGTTGAGGAGAGCCCTTTAGTGGATCAATAATCAAAGTTTGGTAACCATTGGGATCTTCTAGGGGTAGCCCTTACATTTTGCGTGAACGATGTGGAGGGTCAATATTGCCTGAACCAAATACTTTAAGGAAAAAATCTATGGCCAACTAACGAAAAGAAACAACATACACTAATAAAATCTAGGAATCAAACCTAAGCAAACAAAAAATTCTCTTGATGACCATACTAGCTGGTGATGAAATCCAACGTCGCATGATCAAGTCAAGAAGGGGCTAGGATATGGTGGAACAGTTACAATGGCGACCTTATTAATGGACTTACACCTTGGTGCAAGCTTCCACGTAGTAATTGTGGATTTACCCTCCAAGGAGCCCGAGTGAGTTTGAAAACTATCTGTTCCAGGTACAACGAAGACTTCCCTTCACCATCACCTTGTGTAAGTAACCTAAAGATTATGGCTACTAAGGACACCAACTCACAGTCAGCCCCTGGGCGGGTACAGTTGATAGTCCAGTCTAAATGTATGGGCAGGATAAAAAGTCCAAAATCAACTCGAGAGGCTCCCACACATAATCGTGAATATACCCTCAAGTGACCCCCAATATACGACCTGACTACTACGAATAGTCAAACCATGGAGGGATAATCTCTGTATCTCTCCCAAACGTGACCTTGTGCGTAACGCATGTGTGAGAGGGGGATCCCAGAAATCCTATACGACAATTGGATTTTCTCTCCCTATCGCAAGATGTTATTGAATACTTTGGAGAGTTTTACTCACAGCCTAATCCAAAGTGCTAATCCTCGTCTAATGTTGGTGGAAGATTCTAAAAACAAAAAGTTCTAGATTGATTTTAATTAGTGTTAATTTTGCAACTGTTCTTTACTCAGGGGTGTATGAAAGTTAAACTGATGGTATTATAAATCAATTCCCAAAAATGCATAAGAGATGATAAACAGTCTTTTCTTTCAATGAAAGTCTATTTAAGGGAAGGAGAAAAATTTTATTTTCACTATCAAACACTAAGATGAAGTATCCTCATGCAATTGTTTCTCAATCAAATCCAATGTAATGCTAAAATTTAAAAACATTCATTCTAATATTCAAACCAATCACTAAAATATAACCTTTTGTTTATATGTGAATGATAATCATATGTAAAACTCCGAATGTCAATCAGACTTCAGGATCTGTAAGATTTAAACAATCAGAAGAAAACTTCACATTAACAAAAGCACACTCTCGTTGTGATTAAACAAGAAACAAAAGGAAAAACCAAATTCGCAAAAAGAACCAAAAACTTCAAACAAAAGAGAAATGCTGGAAAAATGACCTCAAAGATCAAATGGAATGGTTCACAGATCTATGATTTTCCTTACCACAACTTTCACTCAGTCAGATAAATGAGAAGAAAACAATAAGATGATTCCAAGTCTTCAAAGGAAGAATGACTTAAAGTACAGAAAAATGTCTAAAAATCCAACAAAAGGTGACCAATTCTAAGAAATCAAGGTGTTGAAGGTCAAACCAAGGATGTACAGAGGTTGTGAGGACTCTAAGCAAGTGAAAACAATAATAAAATCATCTCAAAGATTACACTCCTACAAGATTTTTAACATAAAAGGGGGATCTCTCTGGTTTCAAGGGAACCAGAGTATTTCAATGCCCTATGTAAGCCTGACAGGGAGCGCCAACGCTCTGGTAACAAGGGTAGGGGAGCGCTCGCCTCTTAAAATTTAGAAAAATGCCTAGAAATCCAAAAACTCAAGCAAACTCAGAAAATCAAAGTGTATGGGATGAGGTAAAGAGACAGTCAACACATTAAAAAATTAGAGACACAATATGAATAAGATAAAAAATGGGCAAAGGCTAAAACAAGATCTAGGGAAGAAACCAAAACTGCAAGCTTCGATCTCCCCAGTGGAGTCACCAATTTCTGTTACAGAGAACTCCTCCTATAGACAAGTGGATTCTCTCTTGGACTCTAGACTCCTAAGGCCAAGACAAAAACGGTGCTAACTTTGGTCACTGGCATCCTTTTAGATCTAATTAAACCAATATATAGAGAAGAGGAAGAAAGGTGTACCTTTTTAATGACATTCGTCCTTACACAATCCAAGTTGAGATTTGATGTCCAAGCTCCTTGATAAGTCTTGCAAATCAAACAAAGACAGAAGAAGCTTCCTATTATACTAAGATTAGCTTAAAACTGGCTCTATCTAATATAGACAAGCTCATGTAGAACAAACACAACCTTGAAATAAATAGGCCAAGCACATATGTATATTAATGATAACAACAGAGAATACTTACAGACCTTTGATGAAGGTGCAACAGTCTCTCCCATCTCTCCTTGTCCAACCCTTTGCTCAAGTAATCCACACACAAACTGATCATGCTGCAATGATATCTCCCTTATGAGATCATAATTTTGATGCCTTAAATGTCTCCCCTTTTCACCATGAGGATGCCTCCTTATATAGGCTTGAAGAGGCCTAACCACTTAAGAGATTATTGGGATAATTTGAGGATCCTTCTCCTTCAGTTGTGTATCTTCCCTATGATCGAGGATTGACCTCAGATTCAAATCCAGCAAACTCCATATATGAAGGGGATTCTTTCCTGATTTCCATCAACTATCCAGAATTCACTCAAAAAAGGCCAACACTCCCCCAAAGGGGCACACGGTGTGTTTGGAACACTCCCCCAAAGAAGGGTACAAAGCATCGACAATCCCTGACAGTGGGTAGGGGAGCGCTCCTCTTTAAAAATGATTTTTAGGTGGTTTTTTCCATGGCAAAATACTTGTACTTTTTGTCAAATGATTTCTCCTCTTCAAAACCAGTCTTTTGAGGTGGCTTTAAAGTGTTCTTGATAATGTCAAGGCAACATGAGAAATATGACACTTGCAGCCAAAATGTGACACTTGGGACACTAGTAATGACGACAATGGGTCATCATTGTAATGAGTAATTTTGATGTGTAACACCCTCTCAAATAAGAATGAGCATAAAATGATACCAAATCCAAAGTTTTTGTTACTCTACCCTTGGAACTTGGTGAGTTGTCTCTTCATGCAGTCAAGCATGGTCATGCTCTAGTTGAATAATCATGCGTTTAGGCACTGCATTTCACAATACATGTGCACCCGGGAGGCCTGATGTAAGGCTGTAGATCCAGTGATCCTCCCAATAAGAAAAAATATCACCTTCAATGATAGGTTGGTGATATTATGAATTGACACATGAGACCCTACTTTCTCAATGCTGGCCTCGAAGTGAATTCCAATCAGTTCGAAAATGTTATAAGGCCCAAGGGGGAATGCACACAAGTTGACTGGTTCCCCTCTCCTCGAGAGGCAAGTCAAGAAATAAATGTCCCCAGTCATTGGAGTCAACGAATTCCCCTCGAGCATAAACGCCTCTGCGTCTGGGTGCCAATAATCCACCTAGGCATTCAACATCCTGGTTTGTGCCCTCATGAATGGACACCAGAAGAACTTCCATAACCCTCATTGTTTCAATGCAGTGATAGAAACAGGGTCCTCATCGACCAAGATATCAATATCCTTGTGCTCCCTCTCTCTCTTGTGGACATACATCTTCTTACATGACAAGTTCAAGGGGGGAGTTAGCTTTTGCATATTAATTTTTTCAATGCTTTTGAGGGTGTACGCGGGCTGTTTTGGACACAGTCACGTACATCCACGGGAAGACTATTTTCTTCCCATAGATGTACGCGGTCTTTCCTTTGACATCCCGCGTACACGTAGGGACGCCATTTTTTAGGATGGAGCGCCCCCCAAAAAACTAAAAGAAATGCATAAATGATTAATGGAAATGAAAGAGGGATGAATTTGTACTTAATTCAAGCGAAAGTTTGTTTCGTCCTCTGAAACTCTCAGAATCAACTCATTTAGCAAAGGGGTCTTTTTTGCTTTTTAGTTAATTCTTAATTTGCAATGGTGAAAATGAGCTATCAACTTCTATTTATAGACTTTTTTGGCCTTTTTGCCATTTTTTTGAACCCTTTTGTCATTTTTTCTGGCTTGAAAATCATTCAATGTGGTTCTTGAGTTTATTATTGGATGTTACGATGCCATTTAATTTTTGGTTTGGTAACTTTTTTGGGAGATGGGTCACTTTTGAAGGTCCTTTGGTAAAAGTCGATTTTTCCAACTTTTGGCATAAAAGTTAGGATTCCACCTCCACTTTCTGCATCTCGTTGTCTTTTTTTCTTTTCCATAGGATCGATCCCACCAAAGTGTGACACAGAACCATTATTGTTGCTTTAAAAGTGTCGTAATTTAGTGGTAGAGCCTACCTCTACATGGATGCCCTAGTTAGACCCTTATTATTTTTTGGCATCCATGTCATTGTTAATGACTTTAGGCTCGAGAGTCCTTGTTAGTCCTATCCTGATTATGAGATTGAGCCTCATATTTCTTGTATGTCATCAATCTTGACCTCACCCTTGGGACTCCCGAAAAATGAGTCTTATTTAAGCCCTTTTCAGACTCTCTAAACATGAAAAGATTGTCGAGCGATCTTGTTGTCCTTCATGCTCCCCAAACTAAAACTTGAAGGAACATCTGTCCGGCAATATTTTACCCCTTTTCGGTATGGATTGTTAATTGTATGAACAAATGTATACTCTAGGAACTTCGGTTCACTAGAAGAGTATTCTTAGGTATAAGTTTAACCCTTTTTTGGGCCCGAGGGACTCAATTTACGAAAAATGAACCCCCACGAAGTCCATAGTTAAGCTATTTTCAGATTCCCTAAAATTGAAAAGATCACTGAGTGACCTTGTTCCTTCACACTCATTAAACTGGTCCAGAAGAACATCCCCTATGGAGTCCATAGTTAAGCTCTTTTTAGACTACTTAAAATTTAAAATATTGCCGAGTGACCTTGTGCTTTCACACTCATTAAATTGGTCCAGAAAAACATCTACTGACATGAGTTTACCCCTTTTTTTTGGCATGTATATTAAGGAGGAAAAAGATACAACTCAGGAGATTTGTCTCGTCGAGAGAGTTCTCCTCAGTAGATTTTATACTTTTTTGGGCTAAGGAGACTAAATCTACAAAAAGGTTGTGAGTCCATAGTTAAGCTCTTTTCAGACTCCTTAAAATTGAAAATATTGTCGAGTGACATTGTATTTGTCACACTCATTAAAATGGTTTTGAAGAGATGTATTTTCAATGCTACTTTACCCCTTTTTTTGAACCGACTAGACTACCTTCGAAAAAGGTACCCCAGTGGAGTCTTATTTTATGCTTTTTCAGACTCTCTAAAAATGAAAAACCACTGAGATTACCTTCTCTGGGCTCGTTAAAATCACATTGAGGGGGTTTTCATTGTGTCTTATTAATCACATTTGCATCTCTCTGTCTTTGGCCTAATGCCAGCTCCATGTTGCTCTAAATTGAACCTTTGAAGCATGCCTTATATGCAAGCCTTGTAGCACTTTGCCTTTGCGTTTTGACACCTTGACCCATGGAGGAATTTTCCCGACTGTACTTTTCCTGCACATGTCTCCTTGCTCTGATCATTAGTGTGTTTCTTGTGCTTGGAACTAGTATGCTTGCGACACTCGTTCCTCCTTTGTAACATAGCATTCTTTTATTCCTTTTCAATCTCTTTAAAAATATTGAAAAAGACAAAAAAATAAAAAAAACCCCCCAAAAAAGGACGAGAAATATATTTTCTTTTTTGGCAGCACAATGAGTCGCCCTTGGACAAAGCAAATCCTTCTATTTGCTCGTCGAGATTTGGGATCTAATATGACCTTAGGAATTTTTTCTCGCTACATAGAGATGTGTCCTCCTCCATTTGATTATCCTTCGAAACACATTGAGAGTTTGCGTTGCCTCCTTCATCGTGAACTTATGTTAATATCATGTTGCTTGAGTCTAATAATATGTCGTGCTATTTTACAAGGGAAGTTTCACCCAACCTGAGTCGGCCTTTCTGTAGTTTGTCTCTTGACCTCATGCATGACCATCCCAAAAGTCCAATCAAGTCCTTGATCGAAATCAATGAAGTTTTTTGCCTGATCATCAAGATCCTCTTGTCTTTTCCCGATGAGTCATTGAAGATGTCTAGGTAGTGAATTCGTACACTCACATTACACTCCTACTCGATTTTTGAATATTTTGAAGTTGTTTCTCGAGCTCTGAAGGCCTCATCTCCAACCATCATGTGTCATTGGCTTCTTGAAGATGAATACTATACTTGTGTATCTTTTATTTTGAGATGTAGATCCATTATGTATTGCCCCTGGATACACTTTATATAGTTATATGACATGGATCTGCAGTGTATTTGATTGGAAGTCATGATTTATTTCATCCCAAGCATGGGTATGCCCGCCTCAGAGAGACAATTGTTATTTTTGCAAATGGCACCTCCCGAACTTTGGTCCCGAGCTCACTCGCTTCGTACGTTGGTGAACATTTGTAATGTATTTCAACCATTAGATGCTCTTCTAACCTCACACATTAGGGGGTATCTTTTATAACCCTAAATTGCTCAACATATGCATACTTGGCATTTGGCCCTCTTACTTTCTATTTTCTCCAAGCCATCACTGAGTTTCTCTTCTTAAAAACATTATTTTTGAAGATGTATGTGCCTTGCACCATTACTGCCTATGTGTGTACACCTTTTACACCACTAGAGCCCGCATACGTACACTAGTTGCACCACTACATCCCACGTATACTCGCAAAAGTTGCAAAAATTAAAAAGTTGCAAGGAATTTGTTGCGATTACGGTTTATTGGGTGGTTTCCCAACTATTCCACTGCCTATACCCTGTCACCCAACCGAAAATCCATCCTTTTGTCGTATAAAAGGGGGGGTTGGGGTCTCATTCCCAATCCAAGCATAAGAATAGTGAAACTCTGCCCATTTGACATCCCCTCCTTGCCCCAAGAAATTGCAACCACCTTGTGAGATTTGCCTCAGAATTTCCCATTTTTCCCTTTTTCCTCCATCATAAACCCATTCCATTTCCCTAGAATAAGTTTGAGAGGAGAAAGATACGTGAAGGAGTAGTTGGAGCTTGGTGAACAGGAGCCCGGAACAGATTCGTGGAGAAGTCGCTGACCTTGTTGTAAGTAAACATTGTGATATCAATAAAAGAAATAGTTTTCCTATTCCGAAATATGATGTGTCAAATGTTTTCATTTGATTTATGCTTTATTCTAACATCTAACCCATGATTTACATATGAGATGCATGTTTGTATTTTCTTGTTTATCTATTTTTAAATGCAGGTTAGCCTTGGGATGAGGCTTGCAGTCAATGGAGCTATCAAGCATGAGAGGATCGACACCGGACACAGAGAAAAAGGTACATTTACCAGATCCTTCTCACTTTGTCTTTGATGCATGAGTTTGGGGTATGTTTGGGGTAGTTAGAAAAGTAGGATACTTTTATCCGGTTGTGATCTACCTACATTCTGAACCCTAGAGTATTCCATAGGGGGTTTTCCCTACTAGCAAAAGACTAAAATCAAAACTATGCTCATGGAAGAATAAAACATGATTTATGATATGAGATATAAATCAAAAACTAAAAATTTAAAGACCCTATGACTCAAACCTAGAAACTTAAAAATACTTTGACCCATACACATCCTATGTGCTAACAGTGTACAACATATTTTTAAACCTAGGATTGTTGGTTGGTGGTTAGTAAGAAATAAGTTAAGAGTTTGACAATACCCCAAGAATAAATTCACTTCATTGTATGTAGAAAAAATAAATATCCATATTATACCATTCTTCGAAGAAGATTAATCTTTTCTTTTTCAGCTATGGGATACATTTCCTCATATAATCAAATTCCCTTTCAAAAATTCTTGCATCATTATCTAAACATAAGTAAGATCACGTATCTAGCATAGTTTTAGCATATTTTTAAATCTAGAAAAGTTAGTTCCTGGTTGGTAAGCAATTAGTGAAGAGTTCAAAACAATACTCAAAGAAATAAGGGGTGGTTGAACCTTCACCATTCTTTCCCCAAAGATATACCATTTTAAATGAAGGTAAATTTATATAGGGTGTTGAGAAATACTGAGAGGGGGGGGGGGTGAATTAGTATTTCAGCTATCAATAATTTGTTTTAACTTTTCTTTCACTGACAAATCTTAGACTACTTCATAGAGATCAGTTGTTGTATATTCTTATGAAAACAGTAGTACATCCAGAGATCTTATTATGGATTTCTTCATTCAGCAGATATCTCTTAAACAGTAATTCAACAAAATAAACTAACACAGATGAATAGGACACATGAACACCAGGATTTAAGGTGGAAACCCAAATCGGGAGAAAACCACCGCTGCAGTTGTCTCTGTCTTCAATGATTATTATTAAGAAAACATTCTACAACAATGTACTAGTGCAGACTCATACTAGTACGCAGGCTTCTACCTGTAGAAGGCTACAACCTTCTCTCGTTTACCAGCCTTTCCTAGAAGGTAGCTTCAACCCCCTGAAGATAGCACCAATTTCTACTGGCAGATTGCTTACTGCTGAAGGGTTTAACCCTCATACTCACTGCTGACCACGTTTCATTAATTTTCACACTGGATCAAGCAGTTTCATCTAGTGGTTATGACAGTAACAGAACACTATCTCAAGAGTAAATACAGATCTACAGACTGTCAGGCAGTTACCAAAGGACACATATTAAGTAACTCAATAAACCTGGAGAAGATGCCTTTGATCTCGTAGTTGCAGAACCCGCAGTTGAGATCTCTCTGTCAATGTAGATCTACTGCCCGACTGCCATAAGGAGGTTCCTCTTTCTTTAAACTTGCCATGCTGCCTGCACAAATGACCTCACCCACCAGCAGATATTCCCACTGTAAGAAATTGGCCTCTGCATCCTTCAAAAGGACCTTTGCAACCTATCACCGTCCTCCTTTGCCTCTGCCACCATCATCTGTAGGAAGAGCATCGACCGCTTCTTATACCCATTGGTCCAGAACACGTTCAGTGCTCATCGGGTCCCATATTTATTATCCGGAGGAAATCGGGATCCTATATTTATTGCTCAGGGGAAATTGGCCCCCTTTTTTAAAATTTTAAATTAAATCTACGCGCGCCCCGTTTTAAATCAATGGTTCTGATCAATTCTGTATCCGACGATCCAGATTCACTCGCGATTTTCGCGATATCGGGGTTTCGGTGTTTTCGATGTCATCATGCACATGATTCCAGGATTCCCGATCCCTGATTTCCCAAGATTTAGCCTCATTCAGCTACACAATGGTCCATATGACCATTACCCATGACCACAACCTAACCCCGTCGGGGCTACGGAGTTTTTGATGCATCAATGCATTCACCCGGAGATTTCCCGATCATCCAAATCCTGAACTCCTTTCATATGCTAGTAGCTGGCTGACCCTGGTTCACGTGACCGTTACCTGTACCCGCGTCCTTATCTCTGAAAACTGGCATCCACTAATCCTCTGTCCTCCTTCGCTGCTGTGCTGACAGCTGTACCCCACTTATCGGGATTTCGCGGATCGCGATTTCGAAATGCACAAAACCTTTGTGCCCAGGATCTCCGATATCCTGATTTGTGATATGCCGACTCGTTCCTGATTTCCGACACCTGTCCCTCAGATGGACGGTCCCGATCATTGATGCCTCTGTTGACGTCATATGTGATTTGACACGTGTTAGATCCTGCCACGTGTCACTCTGATTCGTGACTTTCATGTGCCTGAAGTGTTGAATCTTCCTGACACCTGTCAACCTCTGATTGTGCCACGTGTCCCTGGGTGACGTGGTCTACCAACATGAGTTGGATCAACGGTCAATTTCACATGTTGATCTGACGGTTCAGATTCAGTCAGAATTTCGCATTTCGCGAAATCGGGGTTTTCGTTGCATTGTGTTCTTTGCATTATGAAATCCCGATCCCCGAATCTCCGATGAAGCCTCCTGGCTGCCACGCATCCATACAAATGAATGGTCCAGATCCTTGCTTGATTTAACGTCTACGATCAAATCGTGAAATCGCGTATCGCGATTTCGGGGTTTTTATTGTCATTGTTCACAAGGCTCGTGAAACTCGGAATCCCGATTCTCTGATGAAGCCTCCTGTCTACACGTGGATGGTCATGATCTCTGCTTGAATTAACGGCTGTGATCAAATCGCGAAATCACATATCACGATTTCGGGGTTTTCGATGTCAAGGAACTTTGACATATCCAACTCGCGATCCTCGAAACTCCGATGACTACGCTCCTGGTCCATATGACCATTATCCTCATGACCGTAGTCAAACCTTCTCTCCCTTTAAAGACCTTGCAGGTTCTCACTGATCCAACGGTGGTCATGTCCCTGCGCTCGGATCTGATGGCTGAGACCTGACCTCCTATCGAGCTTCTCCCGATGGCGCTCGGTCGTTGCCACGCGTCCTTCCAAATAGACGGTCCTGATTATGTCGGGATTTCACCTTGTCTTTTCCCGATGGTATATCTCCCTCACAGCTTCTGTCTAATCTGACGGCCCTCGTTCTTTCAGGAAATTTGAATGAGATCCTGTGGTTGTGGATCTCTGTCTTCCTTCTCTACTGCATGCCAACTCCTACGCTTAACATCTGCGCAGCTTCTCCCGATCCTGTAAAACATGCCAATGATCCTTTGTACATTCTTCCTGTATACATGCCAGCTTCATTGCTGTACTTGCCATCAATGACAAGCATATGCTACCTGTTAAACATTTCCAACAATCTCCCCCTTTGGCATTGATGGCAATACTCTTCCTCGGCAATACTCTTCTCGACAATACTCTTCCTCATGGCAATACTCTTCCTCGGAAATACTCTTCTCGGCAATACTCTTCCTCTTGTCTTTTTCCTCCCCCTTTGACATCAATGACAAAGAATGGACAATGCCATGCTCCCCCTGAAACCAGAGCATTTCTGTACTTAATTAGACCTGATCCTCTGCATGGTAGAGACGACTCCCAGTTTTTGTCGAAGATATTCGAATGTTTCCCTGGGTAGCGGTTTGGTGAAGATATCAGCCACTTGTTCTTTGGAGGGAACATACTCCAATTTCACCTTCTGCTCAAGCACCTGTTCTCGTAAGAAGTGATATTTGATGGGAATGTGCTTGGTCTTGGAATGCATAACAGGATTCTTTGAGATACTGATGGCACTTGTATTGTCACACATAATAGAGATAGGAGATGAACATTTGATTTGAAAGTCTTGAAGAGTTTGCATCATCCAAAGAAGTTGAGTGCAACAAGATGCTGTAGCTACATATTCTGCTTCTGCTGTAGATAAGGCAATGGAACTTTGTTTCTTGCTGAGCCAAGATACTAACCGGGGCCCCATGTAGAATGCACCACCACTAGTGCTCTTTCGATCATCAATACTTCCAGCCCAATCTGCATCAG
>ML778052.1:1441997-1462270 GCA_009831015.1 Picea engelmannii | reverse complement strand
CTTGTTTTCCAGAAGATTAAATTGTTTCCATTGAAGAGTAGAGGCCTAATAGATGCCATTCCGTCTTGATTGCTCATTTTGATTGATCTCCCTTCTAGCGGTTAAGCCTTTTCAGAAGGACCAAGCTCTGATACCAATTGTTGAGAAATACTGAGAGGGGGGGGTGAATTAGTATTTCAGCTATCAATAATTTGTTTTAACTTTTCTTTCACTGACAAATCTTAGTCTACTTCATAGAGATCAGTTGTTGTATATTCTTATGAAAACAGTAGTACATCTAGAGATCTTATTATGGATTTCTTCATTCAGCAGATATCTTTTAAACAGTAATTCAACAAAATAAACTAACACAGATGAATAGGACACATGAACACCAGGATTTAAGGTGGAAACCCAAATCGGGAGAAAACCACCGCTGCAATTGTCTCTGTCTTCAATGATTATTATTAAGAAAACATTCTACAACAATGTACTAGTGCAGACTCATACTAGTACGCAGGCTTCTACCTGCAGAAGGCTACAACCTTCTCTCGTTTACCAGCCTTTCTTGGAAGGGAGCTTCAACCCCCTGAAGATAGCACCAATTTCTACTGGCAGATTGCTTACTGCTGAAGGGTTTAACCCTCATACTCACTGCTGACCACGTTTCATTAATTTTCACACTGGATCAGGCAGTTTCATCTAGTGGTTATGACAGTAACAGAACACTATCTCAAGAGTAAACACAGATCTACAGACTGTTAGGCAGTTACCAAAGGACACATATTAAGTAACTCAATAAACCTAGAGAAGATGCCTTTGATCTCTTAGTTGCAGAACCCGCAGCTGAGATCTCTCTGTCAATGTAGATCCGCTGCCCGACTGCCACAAGGAGGTTCCTCTTTCTTCAAACTTGCCATGCTGCCTGCACAAATGACCTCACCCACCAGCAGATATTCCCACTGTAAAAAATTGGCCTCTGCATCCTTCAAAAGGACCTCTGCGACCTATCACCGTCCTCCTTTGCCTCTGCCACCATCACTTGTAGGAAGAGCATCGACCGCTTCTTATACCCATTGGTCCAAAACACGTTCAGTGCTCATCGGGTCCCATATTTATTATCCAGAGGAAATCGGGCTCCTATATTTATTGCTCAGGGGAAATTGGCCCCTTTTTTAAAATTTTAAATTAAATCTACGCGCGCCCCATTTTAAATCAATGGTTCTGATCAATTATGTATCTGACGATCCAGATTCACTCGCGATTTTCGCGATATCGGGGTTTCGGTGTTTTCGATGTCATCATGCACATGCCTCCAGGATTCCCGATCCCCAATTTCCCGAGATTTAGCCTCATTTAGCTACACAATGGTCCATATGACCATTACCCATGACCAGAACCTAACCCCGTCGGAGCTACGGAGTTTTTGATGCATCAATGCATTCACCCGGAGATTTCTCGATCGTCCAAATCCCGAACTCCTTTCATATGCTAGCAGCTGGCTGATCCTGGTTCACGTGACCATTACCTGTACCCGCGTCCTTATCTCTGACAGCTGGCATCCACTAATCCTCTGTCCTCCTTTGCTGCTGAGCTGACAGTTGTACCCCACTTATCGGGATTTCGCGGATCGCGATTTCGAAATGCACAAAACCTTTGTGCCCGGGATCTCCGATATCCCGATTTGCGATATGTCGACTCGTTCATGATTTCTGACACCTTTCCCTCAGATGGACGGTCCCAATCATTGATGCCTTTGCTGACATCATACGTGATTTGACACGTGTTAGATCCTGCCACGTGTCACTCTGATTCGTGACTTTCATGTGCCTGAAGTGTTGAATCTTCCTGACACCTGTCAACCTCTTATTGTGCCACGTGTCCCTGGGTGACGTGGTCTACCGACATGATTTGGATCAACGGTCAAGATCACATGTTGATCTGACGGTTCAGATTCAGTCAGAATTTTGCATTTCGCGAAATCGGGGTTTTCGTTGCATTGTGTTCTTTGCATTATGAAATCCCGATCCCCGAATCTCCGATGAAGCCTCCTGGTTGCCACGCGTCCATATAAATGAACGGTCCAGATCCTTGCTTGATTTAATAGCTGCGATCAAATCGCAAAATCCCGTATCGCGATTTCGGGGTTTTCGTTGTCATTGTTCACAAGGCTCATGAAACTCTGAATCCCGATTCTCCGATGAAGCCTCCTGTCTACATGTGGATGGTCACGATCTCTGCTTGAATTAACGACTGTGATCAAATCGCGAAATCGCATATCGCGATTTCGGGGTTTTCGATGTCAAGGAACTTTGACATATCCAACTCGCGATCCTCGAAACTCCGATGACTACGCTCCTAGTCCATATGACCATTATCCTCATGACCGTAGTCAAACCTTCTCTCCCTTTAAAGACCTTGCAGGTTCTCACTGATCCAACGGTGGTCGAGTCCCTGCGCTCGGATCTGACGGCTGAGACCTGACCTCCTATCGAGCTTCTCCCGATGGCGCCCGATCGTTGCCATGCGTCCTTCCAAATAGACGGTCTTGATTATGTCGGGATTTCACCTTGGCTTTTCCCGATGGTATATCTCCCTCGCAGCTTCTGTCTGATCTGATGGCCCTCGTTCTTTCTGGAAATTTGAATGAGATCCTGTGGTTGTGGATCTCTGTCTTCCTTCTCTACTGCACGCCAACTCCTGCGCTTAACATCTGCGCAGCTTCTCCCGATCCTGTAAAACATGCCAATGATCCTTTGCACATTCTTCCTGTATACATGTCAGCTTCATTGCTGTACTTGCCATCAATGACAAGCATATGCTACCTGTTAAACATTTCCAACATAGGGACTGGTTGACTAACCCTTCAATTAATATAAAATGCTTAATTAAAATATTATATAAGGAATATTTGATGAACCAGGAATAATTGATCAACCAAAACTTCAATTTTGCTACAAGTGTATTTTACAAATAAGCCATGGTTTTAAAAATAATGTTAAACTATTTTTGCAAAATAAATGTAGGAAAATGATATTGAATTTGTTCTGCACATCTTTCAAAAGGAAAGAAAAAGAGGACTTAAAAAAGTTGTTCCGCACATCTTTCAAAAGGAAAAAAATAGAAGGCTACTCCATTAAGGATAGTACATGTAGTTTTGTCTAAATACAAAGTATATTTTATTATAAACCATTGATGTGGATGAAATAAATACAAGGCAACTGCATCATGTGCATATCTATAATGTAACCCATAAAATTTCAAAAAAGTAGAATTTTTTTTTTAAGCATTCATGTGTATATAATAAATTCCTCATAAAAACACACTAGAAATTACAAATTCAATGTACATATACATGACCTATGCATCATTAGGTATGCACACATCCTTATCTAGTATGGAATCATCCTTCTCAGGCAATATATCTGACACTCTCTTCTCCGAGTTGGCCTATAACTCATTTGAAATTTGCATATGTCCATGAAGGTAAATACTTACATAAATAACATTTTTAAATAATTTTTGATGAACTAAAATTAAATGGTTGACACTTGAAATCATAGTTTTAAACTTCAAAAAATGCAATACATGTGATGTGCCAACCTCAATATCGTCCACCACACAAGAGGGTTGCATACCCATAGTGTGTGGAGACATGCAACTACCCCCACCACGCTAAGATTTAAAAAATTGTTTATTGTGAGACATTTTTCTTTTAAATTAATAATTTAAATGACATTGTAATTTTCATATTTAATGAAATATGTTTTGAACATGAAATTATACATGTGAAATCCCGACCTCTTGAAATGCTCCCAACATTTCTGATGACAACTGCGATAAACCTATCAATGTGTTGGGAGATGGAAAGGGACTCTGTGAACAAAAAAACTTTGAATTTTAGAGAAATGTGTTCACATTAATGACGAGATATAAATTTGTTGGATTGATTCTTCAAGAAGGTGTGGAATTTATACAATTGAAGCGTAGATATGGATATTTTTAAAAACATACCTAATTCATCGCATCCAAATTTAAAGATGATGAATCAAGTCCCTTATTTAATGAGGAATCATTTAACATTTGACCAAACTGTGATTAATGAACATGTAACACATCAATTATTTCTAACAATGCAATGATATGTATCTAGATCTAATAACAAGAAAACTATCCCCGAATGCATGAAAAATTTACAAACTATAACACATACTGGTCCAATGCCTGATTCCTCATGCCTAATTAACTCTTTCCATCTATTGCAACAAAATTTTGCATAAGCCCGTAACTCTTCTACAATGATGGAATATATCTCCTCATCTGTCTTGTCAATAAAACTCTCCCAAGCAATGGATTGCACTCTCTGTCGATTCAAACCAACATCAATACCATATAAAAATATTCTAAATTACCTTTGATTGTAGTCCTCGCTTCCTTGCCAACATGTAATGTGCCTTGCATATCTGCATGTGAAGAAAATGCCCCTACTGGGAAAGATACCAAAGGTGGTGGAGGCCTCGACAATGCTGATCTTGATATGCCCATTTTCGATCATATGTTCGACCTTTATCAACCCCATAATATTGATATGGTAGGCTAGTATAATCGAGGTGCATACCCAAAAAAAACTTTTCATAGAAAAGTATAGAAGAGAAAATTGGTACCTCATCATTCCATGGTAACCTCCCATATGTTTCCAAAAATCTGTTATAAAGATGTCCTCCAATGTTAGGGTTCTTGAAATACTTCACCTTCAACATAGGTCGCTCTAGACCTTCCTTGAAATTGAACATTGAAATTGCCTCCTCTTTTGAAACTTTGTCATGTACTACTTCCCATTTATAAAGGCCCATCACCTCTGACTTTGGTCTCCTCATCAAATCTATGAATATACCAGATGTTGGCCAAAGGTTATGATATACATTAATAAAGTTTTACAGATAATGCAAAATGATATCCAAGCTCTGCTTGCTCTCTACAGGGATTTCTATATGATTGGGATCATTCTACAACTTAGCATGATGGGATGAACATCGTTGGAGCATCATTGCTTCAACATTTCCTTCCCAAGGAATCTCTTCACCAACATCCGAGGGATAGGTGGTCGTAGGGGTGTAATATTCAATTTCTTGATAATTTCTCCTTGATCCACCTTCACCCTCTGCATGAACATTGGACTCTGCATGATTTCCACTCTCTTTTTATTATTGACCCCCTTATAAAATCGATCCTCTACACAAAGAAACAATTGAAAATATTTACAACATTGAACAAAAACACATAAAAAACATAAAAACATATAGAAAATAGACAAAAAAATACAAAAATACAAAAATAGAAGAAATTTACCAAACATATGGTGTTGATGTGATGGGGTCTCTACATTCTCCTCCATGGAGGTATTTATGTTCAACCTATTTAAATAAGTTGAATCCCCAATTGTATCCTAATCACTATGTCTCGATGCTCTATTGACTGATTCATCTGATAATCTCCTCCTTTCACTAGACTACCTTATGTCACTAGTCGCCCCTACCTAACTATGATACCTTGCTAAAATAGGGGTCTCTAACGACCTAGGTGTCTCTATCGAACTAGGGGTCCCTCTTATTCCTTGATTGGATAGCCTTGAGATTTTGCGAAGCAGATTTGGAGACTCATGTCCCAACAACTCACCTCAATCCATGCTTTTAAAATCAAGGAAAATGAAAACATAAGGTATAAAAATATAAAATGAAAACATAAGATATAACAAGTTAGAGGCATAGGCATATATTGAAGAAAGTTACAAATAATTTTGTGATTATATTTTCACAAGTATGGGGTGGCCTAAATGAAAGAACAACTTCAAGGCATAATCTTATATTGAAGAAAACAACAAATAAAAAAAAACATAAGATATAATGTAACTTCAAGACATAAAAGTATAAATCGAAGAAAAAAACAAGTAAACGAAAAAATACTTGATATATTTAACAACTCGAAAGCATAGGCGTATATTGAAGAAACTGACATCTAAATTTGTGATTGTATTCTCATAAGTATGGGGTGTATTGAATGACATAACTTAAAGGCATAGGAATATATTATTGAAGAAACCAACAAAAACAAAATTGTGGGTATATTCTCATAAATATGGGGTGGCTTGAATGAGAGAACTAAAAGTTTTATAAGTATGGGGTGCCTTGAATAAGAGAACTAAAAGTTGGTCAATCTATAATGAGAGGAGGGTTTCTCCCTTAAATTAGAGTGAGAGTAAATTGAGGAGCATGCGATGCAAATTCGTTAACTAGAAACTAACTAGAGTTCCCTACGCAATCCATTATAGCAACTTGCACTCTAGAATGAATGTCTTTCATTGAAGTAATCATGATTGTTTTTATGAAAATATTCATTAAGTTAAGATTTGTATGGATTCCATATGGACTCTTTCCATTCGCATGGAGTCTATATGGGGTTTTAATCATAGTAATACAAATGCATCATCGTCTTTCATTGTTAGGAGAGGATGGGGTAGATTTAGAAATACCTTTTAGAGATAACATTTTAGGTGAATATTTCATCCATCATCAAGCATAAATAAAGTTGAAATGATATATAGAGTGTCTATCCTAAATGTTCAAGGAATCTGTGCGATTGGACAGAATCCATATGATTTCACCTTGTTTTACTCTTGATGAAGTAAAGTTGGCCATGAGTGCCATTTTTATATTACATTATTCTTTTATAGACTCATTTTGAAATATAGGTACTCTGTTACATTCACATAGAGTCCATATGGACTCCATTATCTCTCTGTAATTTCCTTGGTTGAGGGAGGAAATAGGTACAGGAGTAACCTTAAAACCAACTTGGGGTTGGAAGCTATCCCTTCCAACCAGAGAGGGCTCTCTCTCTTCAAATTAATCACTAAATGGATTAATTTGGTTTAATTCAAAGGATAGATATCTCAGGTAAATGAATTTATAAGGTTGGTGGCAATATGAACATAAAGTACATTGGGCTATGGAGTCACAAAAATGAAAGTCGATAAAACTTGTTGGATACTTGGTAATTTTGAGAAAACAATGAACAAAGGAAAGATAGAAAATAATATTGTAATCCAAATAGATATATTTGTGGATAGAAGATAAAAGAGAAAACAATAATACTTCAAGGAATCTAACAAGGATGAATCTCGAACAAATTATAGTGGAAATACAATCTGAAACTAAATGAAACAGAGCATCTGATAAAGATGAGTTCTGATACATATACTTCACATCAACATAGAGAAGAAACCTTGTGAAATTAAGTATAAGACATGAAAATGAAGATTAATAAATCACATGCATAAAGTATCACAATCACGTGTATCTCTATGGTCAAAACTCAAGGACTTTTGATCCAACAATTTTTGTAAACAACAAAGAAAAATTACAATATGTTCAATGGTATTCCCTTACACATTTGCCAACCCCTTGGTTTTCATGGCTTCCTGAATATATACAAAATAATATGTCTATAGTGTCAATTTCGAATTCAACTATGATCCTAAAATCGGTGCTCACAATTGCACATAATAAAAATGAAATATTTAATGGTCTGCCAAAAATAAGGAGTCGACTGGACTCATTTAATTTAAACTATAAAAACTTTGATATGCCAATAAATGACACGAAAAATTATAATTTCCAATTCTGATGTTTGTCGGAGATGAATTGGCGCATTTAGTTGAAACATTCTAGCTGAGTTGGAGGTGTTCTAGTAATTCTGTCACTGTTGCACAGTAAGTCCATTGCGTGACACTGAAAAATACAACAGAGTTTGCGAAGTAAAGTCATGTAAATTTATGTGAGATTTTCCAAAAATAAGTCAAAATGGAAAAATGACCAAAATGTGTCAATTCGAGTTCCAGTGGTTCAGTTCTCTACTGCTTCAGCTATCAAATCAAGTTTTCTGTTCTTTTTAATATTCACCTGCTGCACTGGGATTTCCTCTTGATGTTGCAACTTCTTAGTTGAGGACCTTGTTAAGGGCGCATTAGGCTAAGGAATCTCCTTTACCTCTGGAATATGTTCTATTTCTTCCACTTTATTCTTTGTTTTTGAACCAACTGGAATTGATAATACTGACCTTTCTCCTATCACATAAACATCTTTCCTAGAAACCTTTTCTAGAGACTTCTTCTTCAATTCTCTATTTTCATTCTGTAAATGCGCTATGACAAAGTGATCCTTCTTCAATTGTTCCTGCAACTCAATAATTGAAGTATCTTTGTCATCATAGATAAATGGTTGTATGAAGTTTTCTGGAGTCTCACTAGTTTCATGTGTTGTATATACAATAGGCATTCTCTTCATTGGATATTTTGTGTGTGGTTTACTAGGATATTCAATCACTTCTGGAAGAATTGGAGTTTCTTTCCTTTCTTCTGATCTTGTTGACTTGATACAAGTTCTTCAGCTTCTCCTCCCCTTTTATTAACAAAACTCTCAGGGATTGATGTTGCAATTATTTCTACTGATGAGGGTGGATTTCTCCAGCTTTGTGGGTTGCTTAGGGAATCTACTGCTATTCCTGATGAATTTAGAAAAAACTTACAGTCTTTATTTCTCTTTCTTAGTTCCTCTAATACTAACAGATTGATAATAAAAAAATGAAAAAGGCTAGCATCTCCTTGCTCTTTCCTCATTTGTACTCTATCATCCATATTTCTAAGACTTATGAAAAGATAATATGGTAGATTTAAAATATTCTTACTGGTGAAGTGCATTAAGATCCTGATGTGATATTTGTAAAGCTTGTCAAATCTCCCTTCACATGTAAAAAAACTCTGGATAACCCTCAACAAATTACTATGACTTTTCAATAAAAACTCTCTGGGTATGATAGCTCCAAATTTAGAATTTCTAAATTAAGGCTTCTGAAAATCATGATAGTGAGACAGATCTAACTGAATACCTTTGAACCACTGTTCTCCATGGGCAGGGATTTCTATTGCAGCAGCAACGCTATATTTAGAAACTTGCAACTGGAGTTTTCCCACTTTAGTCTTAGTGCCATCGAAATTCTTTGTAAACTACTTCGCCCCCTGTCTGTTGTACCCCTGAATTTTTTCATAAAACCTGATGCAAGTCATTTGTTCAAAGTATGCTTTAATTGTTGGATCTGTGTTTACCAAATTTAAACCATGTGGCTCAAACCTCATGATTTCACCACTTCTTACATTCTTTCTTTTTCGTTAAGGAGTTGTCATGATGCTGGTATATGTCAACCCTGTGTGAACTGCAGGTGCGCAACAATAGATCACAATTTCCTTTGCGTAGTGAATGGGAGTGATAACCTCTACGCAAAAAATGAAAATAGTGACCTCTGTGCAGTGCGTAGCAACAAGTAATGACAATAAACTCTGTGCGGAAATGAATAACAACGTCTTCTATGCGACAAGCTTGGCCGGGAGATGTTGAAATCATAGATGAATAGAAACAATCAATTGATCCTTTCTTTACCTAGAGTGAGGATACATTTGAAAGATAACTTCAATTATATCATGAATTATTTCTATCATACCTCATTGTTCTCCACAGGCAACATTAGGACGTCATGAAACAACTTGCATTGTGCAATGATTTTATTGATGATGCCACATGTCCTTGATCGATTCGATACCATGAAATCATTAGAACTCTGAAAATAATGACTCTGATTGTTTTGAAATGACATCGTGATTCTTCATAATGACCCTTTAGCAACACGACAACCCTCATCTTTCCACAAGAGAAAAAACATTAGCTACATGGTTAAAGAGAAAAGTCTTTCCCATGACAAACCAACCTATGACTCATAATTTAGGAAAAACTCATACCACGTTCTTATCTAACCCAAGACATGACTTTATCCCATAATTTTATTCAAAACCTAACAACCTATTTATAGGACACTACCAAAGGCTCCAATGGGGATGGAATCCTCCCTGTGAGGTGCCAAAGAACAGATAGACTAGTAGCCTTATCCATTGGGCTCTTTATTGGTGCTAAAATGACTCAAACTGACTTGAAATTTTATGTACAAACACACTTGGTATTACTCATCAGACCTTAGGGCCTTCTTTTCGTGCTTCAAATATGTTGAGTAGTGCCAAAAACTAAAGAAAATGAACATTTACAATGAAGTGAAAATATGAAATGTTTTAAGTAAAATAATGCTTGAGAAACCTACCATTTATAGGTCCTCCACTGACGTGTTCTCTATTGAGCTCTTGTAATGGAAATGAATTATTCCCATGATATGATGCAAATTTGTATGGCCCTTTCCAAATATTTTCAAATTTAGAATGTTTACCCTTGTCTTCAATTCTTGCATCCCATTTCAAAACCAAATCATCTATCTAAAATTCATCAGCTTTAGTTCTCATGTCAAACACTTTCTTCATTTTGTCTTGATATAGTTGAATATTCTTAAAAACCTCTTCTCTCATTTGATGAACATGAACTAACTGACTTATTCTTCTCTGAACATGGTTTGGTTCAACATCTACTTCTTGCAACAACTTCATGACTGTAAATCCAATAGAAGTAGAAAAAATTCCTCTGTACCATAAACAAGTTGAAATGGAGATGTGCCAATAGACTTCTTTGTACTCACTATGTCTTCCCATAGTGAAAAAATCAACTCCTTGTGCCAAGATTTTTGTTTTCCTATAGTAAATTTTTGATGATCTTGATCAAAATCGTATTAGATGATTTGGCCAAACCATTACCTTGTGGGTAATATGTTTTTGAGTGACTGAGTATGATACCATAATTGGTGCAGAATTCAACTAGTTTCTTAGACTTAAAAGCAATAACGTTATATGTAATAATCCTTCTTGGACAACCAAACCTTGATAGTATATTTCTTTCCAGAAATTGAATGATTACTGAATCAATGGCTTGATGGGTAGGTACATCTTCTATCCATTTTGTGAAATAATATGTGGCTGTCAAAATCCATCTATGTTGAGCTGAAGATAAAGTATGTGTTTCCACTATGAAATCCAAACCCCATTGTTGGAAAGGGGCTTCTACAGAAATAGGTTTCATTGGTAAAGGAAACAATATTCTTTTTCCTTCAAAAATATGACATTCATGACAACATGAAACTTTCTTATATACATCAACAAATATAGAAGGCCAATAGAAACTTAATCTCAGAATTTTATTTATTGTTGTCTTCCAGTAATGGTGACCTCCACAATCTCCTTCATGGAAATATTTCATAGTTTGTTGAGATTCAACTTCTGTAAGACATTTCAATAATAATCCACCCGGGTCTTTCCAATAGAGACAAACATTAAGCATGAAAAACTTTATTGCCTTTTTATTAAGAAATTTGGCTTTAGTTTTTGACAATTCAAGAGGGGCCTGCAAATTTTGTAAAACAAAGACAATGTCAGTGTACCAAGATGAATTTAAAAATTTATGGCTTACCTGAGGAGGATCTTCTTCTTCGATATCTTGTGAGATATCAGCAATAAAATTTACTCCAAATAACTCAAAATTTGATTGAGCCATCATTTGAGCAAGACCTTGTCCTTTGATTAAATTTGTAGGCTTAATTTCCACATCATATTCCAACAAGGCTGCAATCCACTTACCTGTCTTTCCATCAGTATCAGGTTGAGTCAATGTATCCTTCACAACACTATTGGGAACACATGCAAGGATGTGAGAGTTTAAAACATACATCCTAAATTATTTCAAAGCCTTAACTAAGGCATAGGCCTGTTTCTCCATAATATTGTACTTAAGAGTTGAATCTCTTAAAGACCTGCTAAAAAAGGCAATAGGCTTCTCCTGGTTCTGATCATTTTTTTGCATTAATACTCCAGCTATAGTGTGTTCTGAGGAAAAGGAAAAAAACAATAAAATCCTTTGTGAAATTTGGGTTGATCAATACAAGAGATTTGGTTAGATCTTCCTTCACCTCTTCAAAGGAATGTTTTGCATTTTATGTCCATTTTATTTCACTTCCTTTCCTCATCATGTTTGTGATATGTTTTATTATTTTAGCAAGGTTAGGGATAAACCTTCTCAAAAAATTTACCCTACCTAAAAAGGATTGTACCTCTTTTTTGCTTCTTGGAATACTGATTTTCTGTATTGCAGCCACTTTGTTAGGATCAATTTTTATCCCATCTCTTGAAATTATGTGTCCCAGGAGTTTACCTTCTTGCACAACAAAATTTGACCTTTTTGGGTTGAGAGAGATCCCAATTTTTTTTCATTTCTAAAACACCTATTTCAAATGCTGCAAATGTTGACTATCATAGTTTGAATACACAGTTATATCATCTACATAAATCACAATAAATTTATCTTTCTCTTCAGCAAATGCTATGTCCATATCCCTCTAGAAAGTTGCCCCTGCATTCATGAGTCTGAAAGGAATATTTTCATACAAAAAAGTTCCCCATGGGGTTGTAAATGTTGACTTCTCTTGGTCATCCGGGTGCACCATGATATGGTTGTATCCAGAAAACCTATCCAGCATTGACATTCTCTGGGAGCCCACAATCTTTTGTAGGATGTGATCCATTTTCAACAAAGGATAATTGTCTTTAAGAGAAACTCTATTCAAATTTCTAAAATATATACAAAGCCTTATTTCTCCATTTTTATTTCTAACAGGTAAAAGGTTAGCCATCCATTTGGATAATCTCAAAGAAACAATTATCTTGGCATCAAATAACTTCCTTATTTCTTTCTCAATGAGTGGCAACAAGAGTGGATTTATTATTCTCATTTTTTGTCTAAAAGGTTTTTGATATTCTTTGATTGGTATTGTATGTTGAATGATGCCTTTATCATAAACCTATAGATATTCATAACTCCAAGCAAACACATTAGAAAATTGTCTCATTAATTTGAGATATTTCTTTCTATTTTTAGATGACAAAGTCTTAGAAAACTTGACGATTTTATGTTCTTTATCAGTCCCTATATTAAAATCATCAAATTCACTCTCATTTGGGCTTACCCTAGGATTTTTAGCCACATCATTTTCATCAAACAATTTTTCAAGGGGAATGATGTAGCCCCCCTACCTCAACAGTGTCTGCCAACCTCCCAGTCACTGGATCTTCACTAAACTGAGATGGATTAGCTCTCTTGGATCCATATTGGAACCTCCACTAAACAAATCCACAGGTCCTTTGTGAATTTCACCCACGCGAACAAGCACTGAGCACAATTTTCTTCCACGTGACCACGAGCTGTGACCGCACAGCTCTCAAAGGGCATTGCACGATTTAGCGTATCAGGTATCCTGCATGTGAGCCATCTGACTCTCTCTCAACCTCCAAAATCCTGATAGAGGCCTAGCACAGGCTAGCTCCTCCCTTTTCCTTCTGCACGTGACCACTACCTGTGACCACAAACCTAATTGAAAGGCGCATCGTGAAATCATGTATTGGGGATTTGTGATGTAGCTTTCTCCCTTCGCCCGATATCCGAAATGTTAATATCTCTTTTCCACAGATCAATGGTCCCGATTCTTCCATGATTTGACGGTCCAGACCGCGTCGATATTTCACATATCGGGAACTCCTGATGTGGTTCACCTCCATTTTCCCAAGGTCTAAACTCCCAATGCTTCAGATATGATGGCTTAGATCCTTCCTCGATCCGACGACTCAGATTGAATCACGCTCACTCCTGACTCCTGAAATACCGATATTTCAGAGCACAAATCAACGGTTCATGCTCCTCTGGATCTGATGGCCACTATCAAATCGCGAAATCGAGCCTAGCGAGTTCTCACAATTCTCTCCTTTGACCTTTCCCTCCTTCGAGTCAGTGAAATGTTGATCTGCTGCCTCATGTCCTCTTACGATGGACGGTCCTGATGATTCCAGAACTGGTCTAGTGTACTTTCCTTGGGATCTTGTGGCTGTTGACCCAGACGCTCAGATCTGACAGCTACGATTTCATCTCCTCCTGCGTGTTCTCCTTCTGCCAATCCTTGATCTGACGACTCATATCCTTTTCTTCTCTTATCGAAAGTTTGTGTTTCACGACTTTGGAAAACAAACTCCTCCATTCTCCAGACTCCCGATATCTGATATCTGAAACCTTATTTTCCAATGAAAGGAATCAACGACTCGATATTCCCTTACATATATTGCTCGCTATCTCTCCTAAGCTTCCACCTTCTTCTAGACTTAGAAGATTTCTTAAAGATCAAAGGTTTCAACCTTTGCCTCTCTTGCGAGTCCAACTCGTGGATCTCATCAACACTTGTGAAAGTGATATCTCTTCTGATCTTTTTCCCTTGAAAGGATTTTGATCTCCCATGCACACCTTGCATTCTTGGGATTTCGAATAACTGAGTTTGAAGGATTTTCTTTAGAAGAAAATTCTTCTCGCCCACCTGGCATTATTTTGCGCTGGTTGTTCAAAGCTTGTTGGATTCTTGATGCTATGCACACCTTGCACCTGGTATGAGTTTCTCTGATTCTCTCTGAACTTCTCTGAGTCAATCTGAGACTCAGTCAACGCACTCCTTGCGTTCGAGATGCACACCTTGCATACAAGTATCAGGAGAGAAAATGATTGAAACTCAACCAACTTCGTCACGAACTCATACAATCAATCTCTTGAACAATCATACATGAACGGAAATGAAAATAACCGCACACAAAATATAACATTCATTTATTCATACATCAAATGAACACAGTCCAAGTATTTGGGACAATTTATGTTTGTTCTATTCATTCATAAAAAACAAGTTACATAGTGTTTTATGCTACTCTACTCTATTCTATGATCTCTTACAATACTCCTACATACTAATATTACTCATGCTGCTCATACTTCCCTATTACAATGCAACAATACTCTATCTAAGGACTGGCTCCACGAGCTCTCTTGTCCTGTCTGAAATCTATCTTATCGAATTCAAAGTTGTTACCTACTTTGTCCTATTACAATAACTACCAGTTATTTCCAGATAGAGTCAACACTCCATATATGCAATCCCTTACAGTGCTTCAAGACTTTACAAACAAGTTACATCTTTAAAATGTTGTTTACAAAAATATCTCAACAATCAATTTAATTCCGAGTTAAATTATTGAATTGAAGTTTTGTCATTGCTGAGATGTCATTTGCTTTCCTCCACACATGCGCTGTTGACTTTGAAGGAGATGCTCCTGCATCATGCTCCCCTGGTTAAAAAATTTCATGGACTCCTATCCATGAGCTCCTGCACTGTTTTTCCATGCTTCAGAATATCATGTTCTGTGACCCAACTTGCATCTTCCATTGGATGATATTTCCAATTCACTAAGTACTCAGGATATGTCTTCCTCCTGGTATTCTTTCCATCCCTCTGTTCAATGATTTTCTCCATCTGAAGTTTTTCTACTGTGGGCAATTTCTCTTCCCACTGAATTTATTTCTGATCATCTAATTCTCCTGCTTCATATCTCCTATAAGGAAGCAGGTCTGTAACATTGAATATCAGTGATATCCCAACATTGTCTGGCAACTCAATTTCATAAGCATTGGCTGCAAATTTTCTGAGAATTCTGCATGGTCCTATCTTCTTCATCTTCAATTTGTTATATGTTCCCCTTGGAAACCTCTGTTTTCTCAAATGAGATAAAACTTCATCTACAACTTCAAATTGAACTTCTCTCCTCTTTTGATCAACTCTGCTCTTATATTTCTGGTTGTTGTCCTGTAGCTGTTCTCTGACTCTGTCATGGAGTTTCTGCATCTTTGTTGCAAAATCCTCTGCTCCAACACTTCTGAACTCATCTTGATTCAAATCTCTCAACTCCATAATCCCTCTTGACTATATACCATACACAATTTCAAATGTACTTTTTCATGTGCTCTTGTTCACTGAATTGTTGAATGCAAATTCGGCTTGCGCCAGAATCTGATCACATTGTGGACCTTGCTCAGTGACTAAACTTATTAACAAGTTTCTGAGACTCCTATTTACCACTTCATTATGTCCATCTGTCTGAGGGTGATACACTGAACTAAAGGACAAGTTCATCCCTAGTCTCTTCCATAGATTTCTCCAAAAGTGTCCTACAAATTTGGTGTCTCTGTCTGAAACAATGCTCCTCGGAAATCCATGTAATCTTACTACTTCTCTGAAAAACAAATTTGCAATGTGTGTGGCATCGCTTGTCTTTTGGCATGGTATGAAATGTGCCATTTTTGAAAATCTTTCCACCACAAAAAATATGGAATTCCTCCCTTTTTGAGTTCTAGGCAATCCCAAAACAAAATCCATAATGATTGCATCCCACGACCACTTTGGAATTAGTAATGGCTGATAAAAACCAGTGTTTTGTTGTCTTCCTTTTTCATATTGACAAATTCTACATTTGTTCAGAAACATTTTCACTTCTTCTCTCATGCTTGGCTAATAATACAAATTACTTCGTTGTGCAAATGTCTTATCGTGACCAAAATGTCCAGATAAACCTCCACTGTGTTTCTCTTTCATCAGGTTCTCTCTCATTGAGCACTTCGGTATGCACAATTGGCTTCCCTTGAAAAATAATCCACCCTGGATCAAATATTCAGTCCATGGGCTTCTATCTCCCAATAAAGGATTCTTTCATGCCTCATAAGCTTCTTTTAAATCTTCATCTTCTCTATACATCCCCTTAAGGTGTTTGAACCCTAAGGTATCCACTTGGAATTCCTTTACAATCAAACTCCTTTTGCTCAAAGCATCTACAACTTTGTTAGCAGTTCCAACAATGTGTTTAATAACAAAAGTAAAATTCTAGATAAATTCTACCCATTTTGCATGTTTCTGATTCAACTTTTCTTGCCTAGTAATAATCTACAAAGCTTGATTATCACTGTACAAGACAAATTCTTTAGGAATTAGATAGTGTCTCCATTTTTTCAAAGCTTGAATCACTGCATAAAATTCCTTGTCATACGTGGAATACTTTTTCTTGGTGTCATTCGGTTTCTCACTAAAATAAGCAACTGGCCTATTATCATGACTCAACCTATTATCATGACTCAAGACTGCTCCAATAGGTAATCTGTTAAAAACAATTTTGTCTTGGGCACAAGAGTACCCAGGTCTGCAGGTTGCACGAGAAGCACCCAAGCGCAGCACGAAAAAATCTCATTTCAGGATACAAATCAAGCGAGCGGGCGAAGTTATGTTGTCAGCGACCGAGATTCATCTATAAAGTAGATCAACAACCATCTAGATTTCAGGGTTACCAAGTTGTCCGAGATTAAACACAAGAGATAGCACCCATATTTCAAGACAAATCTAGGCCATCGGATCCAGTTGGGGCAGGTGGAAACCAGTTGGCATTTCAGGGATTGGCATCTTGGGAGACAAGGGATCTCCCATCCACTGTAGCTGAAATCACCAAAATGAAAAATGACGAAGGCACCTTTGAAGATGAGCCCACGGTCCTAGTGCCAGATCACGTCAAGTGAGCCTAGAAATGGAGGTATCCCCCTTTTAATGACAGCCATCTTGACAGTTCATCAGAAGGACACGCGGCGCAAGATATGAACCACAGGTGGGGCCTTTGGGGATTTTCATAGTGAAAGTGCCGAAGACGTAATCTTATCCATCCATCCAAAGGGACGCGTGGTGCACGATCATGTCATGTCAACATTTGGGAGTTCGAGGGGTAAGCGCTCCTCATCATTTCACATCTCGAAACCCTGAACTGCAAAACATCGAAAGCGCCCAGATTTGGGTCCATGGTCATAGCGCCTGGTCATAGAGGAACAGGCCTGGGGAAAAGGTGCTAGCACACACCATGTGATGAGACGGGTCTCAAAACACCGACATCATTTCAGCTATCCAATCCTGGGACAAGTGGTGCACGATCATGTCATGTCGGCATTCGAGAGTTCGAGGGGTAAGCGCTCCTCGTCATTTCACATCTCGAAGCCCTGAACCCCGAAGCGTCGAAAGAAACTTTGAGGATAAGCGTAGGGTCATGGCCCATGGTCACTTGAGGAAGTAGAAAAAGATATACAAAGGGGGCCAAAGTGCCAAGTTGAGCTTCAGAAAGGGGGCACCGTGTTTTCCAGGTGCCGGTCCGACTTGATCCCAATCCTGATACCTGCTTGGAATGAATGAAGAAGAGAGGGGGTGGTTAAAACCTCACCCCACTCATTAATTGCAAGGTATGGATGTCCCTGCAGGAAGTCTACTCGAGATGGTCCTCTGTGTTGTTTTTTCCTACAGAGGCCATGCTGAGTCCTCGACTCACCAGGGAAGTCTGCGCATGCCAATTCAGAATTTAAGGGCTCAGCTACCCCCTAGCGCAAGCCATGCAAAGTTAAGGTGGAATATGACAGAGGAGTGCAGGCCAGATTTGATTGAAGAGACACCCCATCCTAAAAGTCTAGGATGCCTCTGTTGGGCAAATGTTTTGGGAGTATATGTACTTAGTTTTGATATTTTTCAAGAGGTCGATGGTTGAGCTAGGCTCCCGTTCTGTAAGTTTTGATGAAGCACTGGTCGCTCTGGTTAATGTAATAGCATTTGAGAATTCTTGCCTTTATGGATGTCAGCCTCTTTTCACCCTCTATTAACACTGTGTTAGAACAACTCAGAATTGGAGGATCCAGTTGAGTTGCGCTGTTGTAGGATGATGTAGGTTGGATCACTGCAACAATCGCAGTGTTTCTAATCAGTTCTTGTGTTTTCTCAGCATTGGAATGGCTTGGAATTGGAGGATCCAGTCGAGTCACCCTTCAGCTCTTTGAAACTCTGGACCAAGAGGACCTTGGCTTCTGATTTTTTCTTCCTCAAGATGCCAAAGGCCTTGTTGATTATGGAGCATGATTATCTTCCTGATTCAGAAGTCCTTGCTTTCAGCCGTGTTTATACCCCATGAAGTATTTACACCCCAGAAGTATGTACACTCTTCCACGCGGGGGAGTGCAGAGGGGGGGTACCCCCTCTGTGGGGTCCAGGGGGGCTATCCCTCCGGCTGGGGGGTCTGGGGGCAAGAAGGCCCCCAGCGGGGGTTCGGGGGCGAAGCCCTCGAAGCAAAAATTGCCTTGTAAAAGTATATTGTAATTTCATTGTAAATCTGGACCGTTCATTATAAGGTCGTAGATCTAACAGTAGAGATTATGTTAGGGGTTTTTGCCCTAGAAGCCAACCCTCTTTTATGAGGGAAATTTATTGCGGCTATGGTTGATGGTGAATATTGTATTCTAAGAGAGGAGACTATGAGAGAAAGAAGAGGAAGTTACAGTGGGTTTTGCTGTAGGTTGTATCCCTTCATTTGCTGGATAATAATAAAGGAAGGACCTGGCAATTTCTCTGGTGGATGTAGCCCACACTGGGTGAACCATGTAAATCTGTGTCTCTCTTGTATTGTGTGTCTTCTGTGTTTTGTTTCTGCATTTGTTTTATTTTATTGCTCCGTGGTCCTGTTTTTCTAACAACTGGTATCAAAGAATAAGGTAACTCGCAGGAAAAGAGGGTTCCTGGTTCGAGTGGGAGCAATGTCGGAAGATGGAAAGTTTAGGGTCGAGAAATTTAACGGCCAAAACTACCAGTTATGGAAGATGCAGATGGAAGACCATTTATATCAGAAGGATCTATTCCTACCATTGAGCGGAGTAGCAAAGAAGCCAACGACCATGAAGGATGAAGAATGGGAGATTCTTGACAGAAAGGCTCTAGGAATGATACGGATGAGCCTGGCAGCGTCGATGGCTTTCAATATTTTGAAAGAAAAAAAAAATGAAGGGTTTGATGGACGCATTGGCCAAATTGTATGAAAAACCCTCGGCGTCGAATAAGGTATTTCTAATGAAGAGATTATTTAATATAAAGATGTCAGAAGGTAGGTCTATTGCAGATCATTTAAATGAATTTAATACGGTTACTAATCAACTAAGTTCTGTAAAAGTGGACTTTGATGATGAGGTTAGGGCTCTTTTAATCTTGTGCTCTTTGCCAGAAAGATGGAATGGCTTGGTCATGGCTGTAAGTAACTTTGTCTCTGGTTCAAATACTTTAAATTTGATGATGTTGTTGGTGTTATCCTTAGTGATGAAATGCGATGGAAAAGCACAGGTGAGACATCAGGAAATGCGTTGAACATGGAGAACAGGGGAAGACAAAAGGATAGAGGAAAGGGCTTAGGAAACTGCGGAAATTCTAGGAAGGGCAGATCCAAATCTAGACTTGGAAAGATAGAGTGCTGGAATTGTGGGAAGAAAGGACATCTGAAGAAAGACTGCAGAGCTCCAAAGAAACAAAGAGATGGACAACAGGAGAGAAATCAGGAAGCA
>ML778052.1:1292799-1439990 GCA_009831015.1 Picea engelmannii | reverse complement strand
GGTATTTGAGAGGTACTACTACACATGCATTATGTTTTGGAGGTTCAGACACTTTTCTACAGGGATATGTTGATTCAGATATGGCAGGTGATAAAGACAGCAAGAGGAGCACCATAGGGTATGTTTTTACTATAGGTGGAACACAAGTAAGTTGGATTTTGAAATTGCAAAAGGTTGTTGCACTTTCAACAACAGAGGCAGAGTATGTTACTGCTACAGAGGCTAGTAAAGAGATGATTTGGTTACAAAGGTTTATGGAGGAATTGGGAAAGAAGTAGGAGAATAGCCAATTGTACTGTGACAGTCAGAGTGCCATTCACCTTGCAAATAACTTAGTCTTCCATTCTAAGACTAAGCATATACAGTTGAGGTACCACTTCATACGATCCGCCTTGGAAGATGGACAATTGAAGATGGAAAAGATACACACTAGCCATAATCCTGCAGACATGTTAACAAAGGGAGTAACCAGGGAGAAACTGAGTTCCTGCTCAGTTTCAATTGGTCTTCAAGAATGAAGATGAAAATGAGAAATTTTCCAGGTCAAGGAAGGTTCAGAGTCCAGCATATACAACAGCGATGGAGTTGTTGAGATCAGTCTCCAAGTGGGAGATTGTTGGTTGTGGAGCCTGATTATCTTCTTAATTCAGAGGTCCTTGCTTTCAGCCGTGTCTATACCCCATGAAGTATTTACACCCTAGAAGTATGTACACTCTTCCACATGGGGTAGTGTAGAGGGGGGGTACCCCCTCTATGGGGTCCGGGGGGTTTGGGGGCGAAGCCCCCGAAGCAAAAATTGCCTTGTAAAAGTATATTGTAATTTCATTGTAAATATGGACCATTCATTATAAGGTTGCAGATCTGACAGTAGAGATTATGTTAGGGTTTTTTTCCCTAGAAGGCAACCCTCTTTTATGAGGGAAATGTATTGCGGCTATGGTTGATGGTGAATATTGTATTCTGAGAGAGGAGACTGTGAGAGAAAGAAGAGGAAGTTACAACGGGTTTTGTTGTAGGTTGTATCCCTTCATTTGCTGGATAATAATAAAGGAAGGACCTAGAAATTTCTCTGGTGGACGTAGCCCACGCTGGGTGAACCACGTAAATCTGTGTCTCTCTTGTATTGTGTGTCTTCTGTGTTTTGTTTCTGCATTTGTTTTATTTTATTGATCTGTTGTCCTGTTTCTCTAATAGGCCTATTGTCTGAGGCAGTCTTGCTCACCCTTCTCACAAAGTCTTCCATCTACCACACTTTAATCAACTTACTGATAGAAGTTGGATCAAGACCTCCCTTTTTTCTACATACCAGACCCGGTCATCCTGAGTCAAGCTACTTTCCTAGGTCTCTTTCCATTCGACCACCCCTATTTAATCAAATCATGACATAAAACTGATGGGCATTGGGCTCTTCTCCTGTCGCAATTCAGGAGTGACTTTAAACACTAAAATTTCTGGCATCGTTGCCAGGGACGAAGTTGAATATCTCTCCCTGGGTAGAACGACATTGAGCCTCTATTTCTGAAGTTGCATCAGACATCAGATCCCTTAAAGATTGCTACTGTGCACCTGGCGACTCCATTGTGGCGACTCCAAGGTTTCCACAACACTATTTCAGTTGTGGCTACTTTAGCGCACCTGAAAGCTGACCCAGAGGAGCTTTCTTGAGAAGGTTTCAGCAGCTGCTTTCTCAGCCTGAGAAGCTTCCTGGGGTAACAACAACGTAAGTTCTGGCCTTTGATGGTGAACAAGGACCAGGCACATTCGAAGCTGCGCATCGTTCACCTGGCGACTCCACTGGTTCGGAATGGAGAAAATCCTAGCTCACAGGTTTTCTCCTTTTAATTTTTCTGCTATTCTTGGTTTTCCTAATGTTGTCCCTTCTCCACATGAATGGGGCGATTATTTTCCCATATTTGGAAAATGTGAAGATGACAATCCTGCTCAGCACCTCAGTGAGTTTCATGCACTCATGCGTCAGTGGGAGATACATCATGAGGATGTATTATTGAAAATGTTAATGTTCTCATTAGCAGGGGATGCACGTAAATGGTATCATTCTTTACCCCCTTCTAGCATTTCTTCACTCTCAGAGTTTCATGCATCTTTCGTTGCCTATTACTAGGAGTTTTATCCCTCTGTGTTAGTTTGTCATAGCTGTAGTGAGGGATACCACAACTCTATACTAGATGAAGTTGTTTCAGTCATAGGCTGTGAAGATGATCCTGATGACCTAGATTAGAACTCGGTCCTTTCTCCTCCCCATTCGTCTGCAGCAGAGGTAGCTTATGAAAGTGATGAAGATCTCAGGGCGGAAGAAGACGCCCTGAGTGAGATGATGGAGCAGGTGAAATATCTCTCTGCCCAATTAGAGAAGTTTAAATATGAAGACGGTGGAGAGGATTTTCAATTCTTCGAGGCAGATGTTCTAGGCACCTCTTTTGAAGAGATTATTGAAGTTTTCTTAGATGCGTTAGCACCTGCCCCCGATGAGCCTACTGTCTCAGATTTAAATGAAGAATCCATTGTGGAAGAGGATTGTTCTTTCTTCCTTCACGAGATTTCCCATGATGTATTTGCATTTGGGATTGAAGAGGAGGATTGAGAGACCATTCCCTTTTTACAAGATGGGGGAGTGCATGAAGAAGAAGAGGAAGAACGAGGAGAGCATCTGAGCACACATTTCTTTTTCTATCTAGAGCCAGTCAACAAGCAACCACCAGCCGAGATCAGTGAGCCTACGATAGTTGTCCACTCAACTGTGCTTGTCAGAGATATTCAACCACATGTGAACAACTGTGTAGCAGAGGAGGTTGCCTGTCGCCAATTTTTTGAAATTGGCCACTCATTCTATGACCCTATCAGCAAATACATGGAGTGGCATGTCCTTTATGCCTTGGATCCTCCCTATTTCATATCAACTTCAGCCTGTGAGGAGAAGTTGAAGAATGTAGTCATTCTGTTGTCACGGTTACACCATCTGCTGGTGATCATCGACAAAAGGAAGGAGCTTCTATCCAGGAAGCCGCTTGAATGGCTATGTTGGAAGTTTTCTTTCACCTAGCCCCATGTAAAATATTTTATTAGCACTAGGACTGTACATAAATAAGCTCCTTTGAGCATGTAGCTTTGTTTATTTTTCTTTACTTTTCGGTCTGTATTTTCAGCAGGGGATGTTTTGAGCTTGACTCCATAGCCCAATAGCAAGGCACTGAAACTGCAAAATGAGTCCTTAGAGAATCACAGGGATGAATCTATCCCCCATGGAGCCTAATGTTAACAACAATTTTGTCTTGGGCACAAGAGTACCCAGGTCTGTAGGTTGCACGAGAAGCGCCCAAGCACAACACGGAAAAATCTCATTTCAGGCTACAAATCAAGCGAGTGGGTGAAGTTATGTTGTCAACGGTCGAGATTCATCTATAGAGTAGATCGACGGCCATAGGGATTTAACACAAGAGATAGCACCCATATTTCAAGACAAATCTAGGCCGTCTGATCCAGTTGGGGCAGGTGGCAGGCAGTCGACATTTTGGGGATCGACATTTTCGGGGATCGGCATCTTGGGAGACAAGGGATCTCCCATCCACTGTAGCTGAAATCATCGAAATGAAAAATGCCGAAGGATCATTTGAAGATGAGCCCACGGTCCTAGCGCCAGGTCACGTCAAGCGAGCATGGGAATGGAGGTAGCCCCCTTTTAATGGTAGACATCTTGACCGTTCATCAGAAGGACACGCAGCGCAAGATCTGAGCCATAGGTGGGGCCTTTGGGGATTTTCATAGTGAAAGAACCAAAGATGTAATCTTAGCCGTCCATTCAAAGGGACGTGTGGTGCACGATCATGTCATGTCAACATTTGGGAGTTCGAGGGGTAAGCGCTCCAAATCATTTCACATCTCGAAACCTTGAACCCTAAAACATTGAAAGCGCCTAGAGATGGGTCCATGGTCATAGAGCCTGGTCACAGGAGAACAAGCTTGGGGAAAAGGTACTAGCGTGCACCATGTGATGAGACGTGTCTCAAAACGCCGACGTCATTTCAGCCGTCCGATCCTGGGACGTGTGGTGTGTGATCATGTCATGTCGGCATTTAGGAGTTCAAGGGGTAAGTGATCTTCATCATTTCACATCTCGAAGCCTCGAACCCTGACGTGCCAAAAGTGCCTCTGAGGATAAGCGTAGGGTCACGGCCTGTGGTCACTTGAGGAAGTAGAAAAAGTTGTACAAAGGGGGACAAAGTGCCGAGTTGAGCTTCAGAATGGGGGCACCATGTTTTCTGTTGTTCCTGAGTCTGTACTAAGGCTTAAAGTACAGTGTCAAGGCATCCGAAAGTGTGGTAATGGTTGATAAAGGATTTCATTTATCTTCGGTATGGGAAGCTATTGAAGATTCATGTGTTCACGCCGTCTGACTTCCAACTATTCCTGGGTTGCGATATCTTGTTCAATGGCTGCCCATGAACGCTCTAATTCTTCCCGGGTATTAGCAGTCCTAAGGGTGGTACTAAAAAGACTTAACGCGATATTAGTTTGATCTGAAATCCCGAGTTGAATATTCGGTTGAATTACCGTGGGTACAGTCATTGAGGAACAGTAAGGGTATGGAAATGATTTTAACGAGAAATTTTAATGCTGTTTCAATTTGGCTGAGATAAGAGAACTTTTCGTATGAGAAACAAAATAAAAAAAAACAAACAGAGGCCCTTTCCTGTAACTGTATGATTTTTAGCAAAATGTGTGAAACAAAAGAGAAACATCTAGTTGCAAGTAACATGAAATTCTTACCAGTGAAAAAATCCCGTATACATAGAAGAAGAAATGAACATGAACATAATTGACATGGTGCAAGTAAACATAAAATTCTGTAACTGCAGCTTGGTCTTACACCTACTGATAGCCGGTGCAGAGGAAGGACAAGAGACAATTATGGAAAAATAGACTTCCTTCACTGTAGTAGTAGTCGCACTAAGTTATAGTGATACCTTTCAATTATGTAGAGAAAGTAGAGCAAAATGAAAAGAAACGAAGAACATAACCAGAAAAGTTAATTATGTAGAGCAAGTAGAGAAAAATGAAAAGTTACAAAGAATATGACAAAACAAACTTGAAATACAGTCGGGACAGGATCGGGAATCTTTGATTTGCTTTGTATTAACTCCCTTCATAAGAAAACTCTCTTACAATCAGCACAAAAAAGTCCAGCCTTGTGTTCTTCTTTCTCTGTCCTATTTATACAAAAAGAATACCAGCCTTTTCTTTACATGAGTCGATGCATATAATACACTTGTCCGGAAAATTAGATACACGCTGTGGCGGTTCCATTCGGCAGTTGTTAGGGGTGAAACCGCTCCATCTCTTCAACTCCGTTTTCAAAGTGCGCTAGGTGCTTGTCTCTGTGTAGACTCGGTGCATATCCTACATTTGTCTAGGAATTGAGATACGAGCTGTGATGATTTTGCCTGACAACTGGCTTCAGCAAAATAGCAGTCTTGGGCTAATTGCGGAAGTTGATTTCCCATAAATGCATCAACAATATCAAGGGTGCCGAGTTGTGTGCTGGGTTGAATTAGATGCTCATCAATTTGAGCCATCCCTGCTCTGTCCATTTTAGAGATTTCCACCAAATCTCTTTCATTTTTCTCCTTTATGTCAAGGGAGATCTGCTCCATATTTATTTGCCTCAATGTCTCTGTGTCTCCTCCATTCTCCATCCTTAATAGTTCAGTGTTTATGTTTTTGAAGGTTTCTTCGAGCGAATTTGTCACTTTTTGTGCCTGCTCCTTGCTCAAAGCAATATCATGCTCCCATTTATTTAACAAAATATTACCTCTTGTCTGTTCGGCAATGGAAAGTCCGGGGGTTCCTGCTGAAAACCTGTTATGGGTAGCTAACACTGCTTCCTGGAAGATGACCCGAGCAGCTTCTGCGCTTCTTTCCTTGATAACAAGATTCTCAGAAATCTGATTCATCAACAAGCAATCCTTTCGAAACTCCCCGATTTTGTTCAGTAGGCTCTGTTGAGCAGAAGAGACCCTGCTCCGAATGTCGATTGCTCGAGATTTGACAATCTCGACGTCAATCACCTTGCTTTCTGTGACCTCTAATTGAGCCTGTAATTGCGTGATCGTATCCCTCAGATGGTCGAACTACACCCGACCATCTCGAACGACCGAATTAGCTTTCTCCAGCTTGGTCTTGAGGAACTCGATCTCTTTCCTATCAGCCAATTGGGCCAACTCTATCGCTTCGCTCGCTTGACTCTTAGCATCTTCGGCAGCTGAAGTTATTCTAGCTTCAAGAGTCTTGATTAACCAATTCTTTGCTTTAAGCTGATTTTTTAATGCCGCGACTGAGACTTGATTTGCTGTTGCGTACGCTCCCAGCATTCCCGCAATCTCTGTGGCAAACTCATCTTTCCTTAAGTTCTTCCCATCAGTTAGCAATTTGTATTTTTTGACAGTAGATTCTCCCTCCTGATGAAATTCTTGCTTAACTACAACTTTTCTCTTTTTATCAAAAAAGAATTCATTGGGAGGGAGTTCCTCGGCCCTTATTGGTCTCAGCTCTTCGCCAAAAATCCACCCTTCGCTAACGCTTCCCTGTGCCGACTGCAAGGGTGTAATAGAGGCGATGGGTTGCCCGATTTGCTCCGTGGCTTTATCCGTTGTGCTGAGCGGACTTTTCTTTTTCAGGGGGTCGGGGGTCTTCGTTCCTGCCTCTGGATCCTGACTTTCTGGTGGACCTGTATCTTTTATTTCTTCCTCCAGATTGGGTCCCTTGGGAGGACCAACAATTTTCTCTTTTATTTCGGGATTTCCTCCCTGTTCTGGATTCTTCTCCTTCTCAGGAGTCTTCTCCTTTTCGGGCTCTTTCTTCGTTTTGGGGTCTTTCTCCTGCTCGGGAGTCTTCTCTCTTTCGGGCTTAGAGGTTTTCCCTTCAGAACTCTCGGCTTCTTTTCCTTTATCTTTGGGAAGTCCCAGGCCTCCCAGTACCACAGGGAGACATCGTTTTCTGTTCCCCTGAAATTTTAAGACAGAATCCCTGTCTTCGGCCGCTAGGGACTGGATTCGGTATTGTACTTCCGGATAGGATTTGGCCCCTCGGAAAACGTCATCCGAGGGTGATTCTTCGTGCTCGAACCTTTTTAGACCGCAATTTCCTAAATGAGTGCTCACGACTCTCTGTGGATCATGCCTTTTATATTCGATATAGGCCAAATTCAAGCCTTCTAAGGCTGCAGCCTCACCCTTCGCATGTCCAAAATCCAACAAGGAATAAGAATTAAGCTGGATAGGAAAATACGGCCATACCTTCTTCGCTGATGCTTTTAATTCTTTGCTCACGCCGCCGATCACTGTTTGGCGAGCGATTTCACGACATGCCAGTTTGTCGGGGATAAATTGTGGGAGCGCCAGAGGAGGAACAGCAGCCCCGAATACTCTCAAATAGGAGAATTCCTCCTCCACATACCAGTCTGTGATATGGTTCAGATTTGCGACCATGCCATCCGGGATGCGGGGTGGAAAAAGGCCAAAAATGGTGACGTGCAGGGGCACTATCACCCAGTTAAAAATTTCATAAATGAAATCATTTGCATTATTCTCCCACAGTTTATCGTGGTACACATGCACAGCTTTATCTTCGGATGGGCTCCAAGCCCATTTCATTAAGGGAAAAGGCGTCCTGGCGCATATCGCATCCATGATATAAGCAGACATGTAGAATCCAGACGGCTTCCTGGCTGCCTTCTGCTCTTGATACTCGGTGATTTTGTTGAATAAATTATCAGAGAGCATTTTTGCCCAGTTGAACGAGAAACCTTCTGCAACCCGATAAATGAGGGGTACCCACTGGACGTAAAAATGAGCCGTGTCCTCCGATCCGAACAGCCGGCAAGCCATCATTGCCACATACTTGTAATTTGGTTCCAACGAAGAAATCGAATACACACCCTCGTTGTTCACCCTGAATATGGAGGAACGAGATACCCAATCCTTTATCAAGCCTGGCAAAGTCCTGTCAAATTCTTTGCACTCCTTCTCTTTGAACTTTGCGTAGAATTCTTTGCCAAATGTGAATTCAGAGGTCGCTGGGAGCTTATACATAGCCTGGATGTGTTTGGGCCTAAAATTCCCAACAATGTCCCGTCGGTCATTTGCAATAGTCCTGGAAGGCAAGTCGATGTGATCCAATGCCCATCGGATCATATCGAAGTACGGGAGCAACCGAGGTCTGGCCGCAACGAGATGTATTTTCGACTAAACAATGGCCTTGTATTTTGTGTTCAGGTCGTCTTTCTCGATATCATAGTTATAGTCATCAGAGTCTGAACAGTTTACTGCCTCGAATTGTAGGATACCTGTAATAGAAGACCAGGTAGATACGGAGCCATCCCTCCGTGGCGAAGTGTCTGAGATGTTGTTCGAACCCTGTGCTGCGACTTCGATATTTTCTTTAGCTCCTCTCCTTGGCGCCATAGCTGAAACTGGCGTTTTTTTTCTTCTGTGATAAACCTGCATATACATGCAGAGGCTAGTTCACTCGGAGAAAGAATTGCTCTATACACTTAACAAGAAATGTTTTGCTTTTAATGAATAAAACAAGTTTCGTATATATTTTGAAAACCATGTACCTTGTCATCAGTCTGTCAAATCGCTAATAAAACCAGATTAATTGAAAAAATCCGAATTTATTTACATCGTGGATTTACCCTAATTTCTCATTAATGTCATGATTATTTGGCGGTTTGACAAGCACTCAAGTTATGGAGAGTAAATGAATAAACATCTCATGGAGTGTGCCAACCTTGAAGCACGGGACGTAATCCGTTTGATTTTAAAAGTTTCCAATCTTAATGACTTATAGCTTTCCTCGCTTTTCATCATCTCATGAATTTACTTTTAACATTGTGACTTTGCAACTCGCGAGATTGTGAATTCCGATCTCAGCATTAATTAACAATAATTATGATGTAGCAGATCCTTAATAATATGATTAACTTAATCACCAGATCGTGAATCGAGAATTCGAAGACAAGTTTTTAGGAGAATGAAATGTCGAGTCGCGATATCGCGATACGGCGATAATTAGTCTCAAATTACGAGAAGTAAATCTTAAATTAGGAGACTAACTAATCTCACCATAATTATGTCGCAACCTCGTGAATCGTAGTTTTGGATATCCTTGGTTTATGAGAGAAAAAGCCGAGTTGCGATGTGCCGAGAAATGGAAATTAACCGTGGTTAGTTTTTTTTAACCTTGGTTCTTGACTAAGGTTTATTAAAATGATTTATCACTTTCTCGGCTCTCAGCGTTAAAAGAACAGAAATTTAGGCTCGACGAATGCCGAGTTGTGAAATCCCGATGATGTCTAATCAAGGGTTAAATGGTTTACCATAGTTAATACCTTGGGTGAAAAATTTTGAAAGAGTGAGTTCGCAGTTTCGCGACTCGGGACTTATGAATTCAAATATCTAAAACGCCCGACTGGCGACATCCCGAAATGAAACAAGAGAGCAACTTTCTCATGAAAAGACGAAATGCTATTGAAAGAGAACAATGTATTTCTATTCATGTGCACGAATTTTCAAAGTTTGATGCTTGAAGTCTAGTTCAGGTGAAATAACAAGTGCGGCTCCAACATTTTCCATGTGCCGGTTCGACTTGATCCCAATCTTAATACCTTCTTGGAATGAATAAAGAAGAGAGGGGGTGGTTGAAACCTTGCCCCACTCATTAATTGCAAGGTATGGATGTCCCTATAGGAAGTTTGCTCGAGATGGTCCTCTGTGATAGTTTTTCCTACAGAAGCCATGCCGAGTCCTCGACTCACCAGGGAATTCTTCGCATGCCAATTCATCATTTAAGGGCTCAGCTACCCCGTGGCGTGAGCCATGTAGAGTTAAGGTGGCGTATGATAGAGGAGTGCAGGCCAGATTTGATTGAAGAGACGCCCCATCCTGAAAGTCTAGGACACCTCTGTTGGGCAAATGTTTTGGGAGTATATGTACTTAGTTTTGATATTTTTCAAGAGGTCAATGGTTGAGCTAGGCTCCCGTTCTATAAGTTTTGATGAAGCGCTAGTCGCTCTGGTTAATGTAATAGCATTTGAGACTTCTTGCCTTTATGGATGTCAGCCTCTTTTCAACCCTCTGTTAACACTGTGTTAGAATAGCTCGGAATTGGAGGATCCAGTCGAGTTGAGTTGTTGTAGGATGATGTAGGTTGGATCACTGCAACAGTCACAGTGTTTCTAATCAGTTCTTGTGTTTTCTCAGCGCTGGAATGGCTTGGAATTGGAGGATCCAGTCGAGTCACCCTTCATCTCTTTGAAACTCTGGACCAAGAGGACCTTGGCTTCTAAGTTTTTCTTCCTCAAGCTGCCGAAGGCCTATTGCCTGAGGCAGTCTTTCTCACCCTTCTCACAAAGTCTTCCATCTACCACCCTTTAATCAACTTGCTGACGAAAGTTGGATCAAGACCTCCCTTGTTTTCTACATACCAGACCCGATCATCCCGAGTCAAGCTACTTTCCTGGGTCTCTTTCCATTCGACCACCCCTATTTAATCAAATCATGACATCAAACTGATGGGCATTGGGCTCTTCTCCTGTCGCAATCCAGGAGTGACTTCTAATGCTAACATTTCTGGCGTCGTTGTCGGGGACGAAGTTGAAGATTTTTCCCTGGGTAGAACGACATTGAGCCTCTGTTTCTGAAGGTGCATCAGACATCAAATCCCTTAAAGATTGCTACTATGCACCTAGCGACTCCAAGGTTTCCACAGCATTGTTTCAGTTATGGCTACTTTAGTGCACCTGAAAGCTGACCTAGATGATCTTTCTCGAGAAGGTTTCAGCAGCTACTTTCTCAACCTAAGAAGCTTCCTGGGGTAACAACAACGTAATATTTGGCCTTTGATGGTGAACAAGGAACAGGCACATTTGAAGCTGTGCATCTTTCACCTGGCGACTCCATGATTTGAGGATCTATTAGCGACTCCACTGGTTCAGAATGGAGAAAATCCTAGCTCGTAGGTTTGCTCCTTTTAATTTTTCTGATGTTCCTGGTTTTCCTAATGTTGTCCCTTCTCCACATGAATGGGGCGATTATTTGCCCATATTTGGAAAATGTGAAGATGAAAACCTTTCTTATCACCTCAGTGAGTTTCATGAACTCATGCGTTAGTGGGAGATACATCATGATGATGTATTATTGAAAATGTTCATGTTCTCGTTAGCAGGGGATGCACGCAAATGGTATCATTCTTTACCACTTGCTAGCATTTCTTCACTCTCAGAGTTTCATGGAGATTTTGTTGCCTATTACTGGTATTTTTATCCCTCTATGTTAGTTTGTCATAGCTGTAGTGAGGGATACCACAAATCTATACCGGATGAAGCTGTTTCGGACGTAGGCTGTGAAGATGATCCTGATGACCTGGATCAAAACTCAGTCCTTTCTCCTCCCCATTCATCTACAGCAGAGGCATCTTATGAAAGTGATGAAGATCCCAAGGCAGAAGAATATGCCCTGAGTGAGCTGATGGAGCAAGTGAAATATCTCTCTGCCCAATTAGAGAAGTTTAAATTTGAAGACGGTGGAGAGGATTTTCAATTCTTTGAGGTAGATGTTCTAGGCACCTCTTTTGAAGAGATTATTGAATATTTCTTAGATGCATTAGCACCTACCCCCGATGAGCCTATTGTCTCATATTTAAACAAAGAAGACATTATGGAAGAGGATTGTTCTCTCTTCCTTCACGAGATTTCCCATGATGTATTTGCATTTGGGATTGAAGAGGAGGATTGGGGGACCATTCCCTTTTTACAAGATGGGGGAGTGCATGAAGAAGAAGAGGAAGAACCAGGAGAGAAGATGAGTGCACATTTATTTTTCTATCTAGAGCCAGTCAGCGATAAGCCACCGCTCGAGATCAGTGAGCCTACGAAAATTGTCCACTCACATGTGCTTGTCAGAGATATTCAACCACATGTGAACAACTATGTAGCAGAGGAGGCGCCTGTCACCAATTTTCTGAAATTGGCCACTCATTCTATGACCCTATCAACAAATAAATGGAGTGGTATGTCCTTTATGCCTTGGAGCCACCCTATTTCATATCAACTTCAGCCTGTGAGCAGAAGTTGAAGAGTGTAGTTGTTCCACTGTCACGGTTACACCATCTGCTAGTGATCATCGACAGAAGGAAGGAGCTTCTATCCAGGAAGCCACTTGAATGGCTATGGTGGAAGTTTGCTTTCACCTAGCCCCATGTAAAATATTTTATTAGCACTAGGACTGCACATAAATAAGATCCTTTGAGCATGTAGCTTTGTTTTTTTTGCTTTACTTTTCGGTCTGTATTTTCAGCAGGGGATGTTTTTCTTTACTTGGCATCATTGACTTACCATTAATTGACTCCCTTTCTACAACCATGATACCTTGTATGGGTTTGGATGTCCAGTTGTCTTCAGCTCCATATTTTCCACCATCTATGTGGATACTAGATTGTCAGTGCTCCCACTTTCTATGATTACTTTGCAAACTCTGTCTTTCGCTTTACAAGTAGTTATGAACAGACTTGTTCATTGAACTGGTACCTCTGGTTCCTTTTCTGGTTTAAGAATAATCTTCCTCATAATGAGGTTCCATCCTCCTTCTGTTGCTTCTATGTCCACATGTTTTTGTGCTTCAACAATGTGTTCTTCTCTGCATCCTTCTCTCTTTCTATCGGGACATTCCCAAGATTTGTGTCCTTCCTTTCCACAGGTATAACATTTAACTGTGCCTCCTCTGGCTCTTCCTCTTCCTCTACCTCTGGAAAAAGAACTTCTTCCTCCATATTGTACTTCTTTAGAAATTCCACCTTTCTCATGGTGACTATGTTGTTTGTCAGCTTCAGGCTTTAGCTTTTGGAACTTCTCTCTACTTGTTCCCTTTCATCTGCTTGAATTTCTGCCTCTGCTTCGTTGGATTTTCTTTCTAGACAATTTCTCTTCATATTTCAAGGCTCCTTGATAAGCATCCTCGACTATACTAACTAACATCATCATGATCTCCTCTTTTATTTCATATCTCATCCCATTGATATATCTGGTTATATTTTCATCTTTACTCTCTTTCTGTCCAGCCCTGATGTTCAGTGGATAAAATTCCTCAGTGTACTCCTTCACTGATAAACCCCTCATTTTCAGGTTCTGCAATCTTCTGTAAATATTAATTTGGTAATCCGTCGGGATAAATTTGGCTTTCATCTTGGCTAGCATCCTATCCCAGTTTTTAATTTTCTTCTTACCATTTCTTTTGCGTTCGTCTTGCAGTTCATCCCACCATAGCATTGCATGACCTTTCAGTCTTGTCACTTCATTCTTCACCATCTTGTCCTCTTCGATATATTTGTAATCGAAGTATTTTTCCATAGCACGTACCCAGTCTAACAATTCTTCAACTTCCAAATTGCCTTCATACATTGGTACCTCTATTCTTTCTCTGGCTCCTATTTTTGAAACAAATTTTATTAAGCGATCCTATGCAGCATCCTCTGCTACATTTTCTTCGACCTCTTCTTATTCACTGTCAGATTCACTGATATCACTAGTGTCTGGTGCTCTTCTTTGTGTTGTTTCCATGGCGTCCAGTCTCATTTGGAGTCGCCTCATTTCTTCTTCCATTTTTTCATTCGCTCTATGCCTTTGGGGTGACATGATTTCATTGCGTCACCTACAAAGAGAAATCAACTTCTTGATACCACAAATGATATCAATTTACCTCCTTTCTCCTTTTGTCTGTTGTCTACAAACAAACTCAAAATATTGCTCTGATACCACCTGATGCATCCCCCCTACCTCAGCAGGGTCTGTCGACCTCCTGGTCACTGGATCTTCACTAAACTGAGTTGGATTATCTCTCTCAGGTTTGTGAACTGCACGCATGAAAACAAGCACCAGGCACAAGTTTCTTCCACGCAACCACAAGTTTTGACTGCACGCCTCTCAAAGGGAGTTTCACGATTTCGTGTATCGGGTATCCTGCATGTGAGCCACCCGACTTTCTCTTGACCTCTGAAATCCCGAAAGGGGCCTAGCACAGGCTAGCTCCTCCCTAGTCCTTCTCCACATGACCACTACCTATGACCACAAACCTAATTGAAAGGTGCATCATGAAATCGCGTATCCGGGATTTGTGATGTAGCTTTATCCCTTCACCCAATATCTGAAATGTCGATATCTCCTCGCCACAGATCAACGATCTTGATTCTTCATGATATGATGGTCCAGATCATGTTGGGATTTCATGTATTGAGAACTCCCGATGTGGTTCACCTCTGTTCTCCTGAGGTCTAAACTTCCGATGCTTCAGATCTGAAGTCTTAGATCCTTCCTCGATCTGATGGCTCAGATCAAATCCTTCTCACTCCCGACTCTTGAAATACTGATATTTTAGAGCACCAAATAAATGATTCATGCTCCTATGGATCTGAAGGCCACTATCAAATCACAAACTTGAGCCTCATGAGTTCTCACGATTCTCCCCTTTGACCTTTCCCTCCTGCGAGTCAGCGAAATGTTGATCTGCTGCCTCGTGTCCTCTGACGATGGACAATCCCGATGATTTCAGAACTGGTCTAGTGCACTTTCTTTGGGATCCAACGAATGTTGACCCAGATGCTTAGATCCGATGGCTATGATCTGATATTCTCCTGCGTGTACTCCTTCTACCTATCCTTGATCTGACGACTTAGATCCTTTTCTTCTCTTATCAGAAGTTCGCGTTTTGCGAATTTGGAAAACAAACTCCTCTATTCTCCACACTTCCAATATCTGATATCTGAAACCTTCTTTTCCAATGAAAGGAATCAATGGCTTGATCTTCCCTTAGATCGATGGCTCGCTATCTCTCCTGAGATTCTGCCTTCTTCCAGAGTTAGAATATTTCTCAGAGCTCAAAGGTTTCAACCTTTGCTTCTCCTGTGATTCCAACTCCTGGATCTCATCAACACTTGTGAAAGTGCTATCTCTTCTGAGATTTGTCCCTTGAAAGGATTTCGATATCCCATGCACACCTTGCATTCTCGGGATTTTGAATAACTCAGTTTGAAGGATTTTCTTTAGAAGAAAATGCTTCTCACCCACCTGGCATTCTTTCGCACTGGTTCTTCGAAGATTGTTGGCTTTTGGACACTGTGCACACCTTTCACCTGGTTCGAGTTTCTCTGATTCTCTCTAAACTTCTTTGAGTCAATCCAAGACTTAGTTGACACACTCCTTGCGTTCGAGATGCACACCTTGAATACAAGTATCAGGAGAGAAAATGATTGAAACTCAACCATCTTCATCATGAACTCATACAGTCAATCTCTCGAACAATCATACATGAACGAAAAATGAAAATAACCACACACAAAATATAACATTCATTCATTCATACATCAAATGGACACAGTCCAAGGATTTGGGACAATTTTTTTCTGTTCTATTCATTCATGAAAAATAAGTTACATAGTGTTTTCTGCTACTCTACTCTGTTCTATGATCTCTTACAATACTCCTACATACGGATACTACTCATGTTGCTCATACTGCCCTATTACAATGCAACAATACTCTATCTAAGGACCGGCTCCACGAGCTCTCTTGTCTTGTCTGAAATCTATATTATCAAATTCAAATTTGTTACCTACTTTGTCCTATTACAATAACTACCAGTTATTGCCAGATAGAGTCAACAGTCCATATCTGCAATCCTTTATAGTCCTTCAAGACTTTACAAACAAGTTACATTTTAAAAATGTTGTTTACAAAAATATCTCAAGAACCGATTTAATTCTAAGTTAAATGCTTGAATTGAAGTTCTGTCATTGTTGAGATGTCATTCGCTTGCCTCCACGCGTGCGCTGTTGACTTTGAAAGTGATGCTCCTGCATCAGGGAACAAGACCCTTTGGAATTGTATTGTACTTTAATTGAATAATATCTCTCCCTGCTATATGATTTTCATACCCATCTGATACTGATACACGATTTGCATTTTCATCTTCATCATAAAAAAATTCTTCATCGATTTGAACATTTTCATACTCTTCTTTTGACTGCAGAAATATGATAATTTGTTTGTCATCTTCAAATACTTGCTAGTGTTTAACATTATCTGGAATAGATGGCTTGTGTTTTACTTCAATTTCATATTTCTTGTTGGGATAAATCAGAATTTTAAAAATGCTAGCTGATGTAGCAAGAGCATCTGAAATCCAATTTTGTTCTCGTGGTACCACTGAAATGTTATATTGAGAGAAATTTTCAAGCAAATCCAAGACTAAATTCCTATAGGTTATCATTCTATGATTCTTTGTTTGATATGTACCTTTAATATGGTTGATTATAAGCTCAAAGTCACCATGCACATATATCTTCTTGGACTTTAAATCCTTTAAAACCCCCAATCCCAAAATGAGAGCTTCATATTCAGGCATATTATTTGTACAATCAAAAGCCAATTTGTAAGAACACAATTTTGAGGTAGTATCTAGAGAAATAATCCAAACACGAGCTCCTTCTCCCTCTTTGTTGACTGCTCCATCAAAATCCATATTCCACACACCTTCATCCTCTTTATTGTTCTATTATGAAAATGATTTTATTTGTTGACCGTTTGAAACAATCTGATCATCTTCTTCAAAACACAAATTATTATAGAAAATAGAAGATCCAATATCAATCTCAATAGAATAAATAGGGTGATTTTTGGGTTTTTATTTGTTGCTCACCATATATTTCAAATGAAACTCCCTGTATAACCTTCTGTCCTGACTGAAGACTGGCATTGTGGCATAAGACATGCCCATTTGCAAGGTACCCTTGAGTTTAGCAACCCATGGTCTTGATAGTAACATTCCAAATTTAGGAGGAATGTCTGCCACAACTAGATCCATTATCATATTTTTTGATGGGATCTGAGCTAAAGTAACAACCATATCTTTGATTAAACCTTCAAATTTCACCTTTCTTGAATCAAAGGAGAACAAATCCTTGTATGGTCTAGTGATATCCAAACCCAATTCTTCCATAATCACCTTTGGAATTAGGTTGTGGGATGATCATGAATCTAACATTGCATTATACAGAGTTACATTATGGATGTTTAGGTTGACATATAACAGAGGTACATCATCATCATTGCCAATTTACTCAACCCGTGGACCGAATAAAATAGTAGGATGATCATCTTGTACATTAAGGGTGTATCAAGTTTGCTCCATTCTAAGCATCTTTATAATTTGACTTTTGTATTCTGTATTTATGATCGGCTCATTAAATGGAACAAAGATCTTAATTTTGGCCATTTCATTTTCAAAATTGAGGAGGATGGGGCCCTTTCTACTTCTTTAGGAATTGCTTCTCCTCTTACATCTGGAACATCTCTGGGAGGATCTTCTTTCTTTCTTCCTTTATTTTATGTATCCTTCTTTGGAAAATATTTTTCTTGATGACTGGAAGAGGGTATGTCAGCTCTAAGATCCTTTGGAGTATTTGCAACAATTTTTTTATTTCAGAGGTTATATTGTTTTTGGAATTCCATGATGGAATTATAATATCCTTTCCTGTAATATTATTTCTCCTTTAATTCCTCATCTTGAATAAACACATCATGTTATTATTTATTTAAATAAACTTGTGACCCTTCTAGACCAAAACAATGAATATATTTAGAAGGTTCCTCAAATAATTATGCAGCATAATTATTTTGGAAAGGAGGTCTGATTGGATGATCAAGTAGAATTCTTTGTTCTCTCTGTCTTATCTGAGGAACTAGAGGTCTCCTAAAATTTTGATTTCTAGCTTGAAAATCATGGGCCTTATCATCTAATGACAAATTTTCTACCAGTTTCTCCATAGTTTTCACCATTAAATCAAATTTTTCATCTGAACCTTGAGAAGTAGAAGGAAGTGTTTCTTCTTTAGCTTTCTTTCTATCAGCTTTTGTTTGGAGCTTGATCTTCCCTGATGAAGCTAAATTCACTTCCACTTCAATTATGTCATTCATCATATCAGTCATAGAGGTGGACCTTCTTTCTCTTAGTAACAAGGAAATTTCACTCTCAAATGCATCAACATAATGGAGTTGAGAAGCTCATGGGGGAGGCTTTACTTGATCAGAGATGAAGTTATATACCTTCATAAATCTGCTGGAAAAATCTTGCACTAGTCGAGAGTCTCTTTAAATGGTTGCATTGTGTCAATAACTACAAAGGGTTTTTCTTACTTCCCCATATCCCAAGAAAAAGAGTTTCAAAATTTTCAAAGTTAGGAATTTTATTTGTTGGGAGAGATTTAAACCATTTTCTCACTTCTCCTTAAAAACTTTGTGCAAATAATATCATCTTGACATCCTCATCATCCACTTATTCAAGATATATGAAATCAATGAACCTATATAAATGGTGTTGGGCTGTTACATTTCCTTCTGCATCAAATTGTTTGATTCTTTGTGCATAATTTTGTGGTAGATCATGAAGTGCAACAGGGAGAACTAATGGGGAAAATATTGCTACCATAACTCTAGGAGGAGTTTGACCTAACTGTATGATTTGATTGGGAATTACTACAGCAGGGATAGGAACAGTAGGAATAAAAATTTGAAATTTCTTCTTGTCAAATACGATTTCAGTCAAATCATATTCTAAATTGGATATAAATAAGGACTGCTCAAACTTTATATCAAATTTAAGGTCATTAATGCTTTCTACTTCACCTTTAGGAAATGAAAAAACTATGTCCATAACAATACTCGATTGCGTTGCCTTTTTGTTAATCTTGCGCAAAATTTCTTCTGGGTGTTCAATGGCTTGAGGAGGAAATGGATCTGGATGATGCCTTATGTATTTTATTTGGGTAGCCAGGATTCTATAAAAAACTTTATATTCAACAAAAGATCTTAAATTTTGGGGTTAGCAGAGTGAAAATTCACTTGGAGCTGTATCTAGTTCACTATCACTCTCAAGAACCAATTTTAGAATATTTTTGTCATTTTCCTAGTGAATTTTTCTCCTTTTCTCCACGACAACAACGCCAAAATGTTATCTCTCTGTAATTTGCTTCGCTGGGGGAGGAAATAGGTACATGAGTAACCTTAAAAACCAACTTGGGGCTCAAAGCTATCCCTTCCAATCATAGAAGGCTTTCTCTCTTCAAATTAATTGCTAAAAGGGCTAATTTGGTTTAATTCAAAGGATAGATCTCTTAGGTAAATGAATTTATAGGGTTGGTGGCAATATGAACAGAAAGTACATTGGGCTATGGAGTCACAAAAATCAAAGTCGATAAAACTTGTTGGATACTTGGTAATTTTGAGAAAAAAATGAACAGAGGCAAGATATAAAATGATATTCTAAGCCAAATAGATATATTTTTGGATAACATATTATAGAGAAAAAAATAATCCTTCAAGGCATCTAAAAAGGATGAATCTCAAAGAAATTATAGTGGAAATACAATCTGAAACTACATGAAACAGAGGATCTAATAAAGATGAGTTCTGATACATATACTTCACGTCAACATAGAGAAGAAACATTGCAAAATTAAGTATAAGACATGAAAACTAAGATTAAGAAATCACATGCATAAAATATCACAAGCACATGTATCTCTGTGGTCAAAACTCAAGGAGTTCTGATCCAACAATTTTCATAAACAACAAAGAAAAATTACAATATGTTCAATAGTATTCCCTTACACATTTTCCAACCCCTTGGTTTTCATGGCTTCTTGAATCTATACAAAATAATATGTCTATAGTGTCAAATTTGAATGCACTATGATCCTAAAATTGGTGCTAACAGTTGCACATAATCAACATGAAATATTTAACGGTCTGCCAAAAAGAAGGAGTCGACTGGACTCATTTAATTTAAACCGTAACAAATTTGATATGACAATAAATGAAACCAAAAATTATGATTTCCACTTTTGATATTTTTCGGAGATGAGATGACACATTTTGTCGAAACATTCAAGTTGAGCTGGAGGTGTTGTAGTAATTCCGTAACTATTGCACAATAAGTCCATTGTGCGACACAAGAAAATACAACAGAGTTTGTGTAGTAAATTCGTTGTGTAACTTTATGCGATCTTTTTCAAAAAGAAGTCAAAATGGAAAAATGACCAAAATGTGTCAATTCGAGTTCCAGTGGTTCAGTTCTCTACTGCTTCAGCTAACAAATCAAGTTTTCCCTTCTTTTTAATCTTCACCTGCTGCACTGGGATTTCCTCTTGATGTTGCAACTTCTTAGTTGAGGACCTTGTTAAGGGCGCATTAGGATGAGGAATATCCTTTACCTATGGAATCTATTCTATTGCTTTCCCTTTATTCTTTGTTTTGGAACTAACTCAAATTGATAACACTGACCGTTCTCCTATCACAGAAACATCTTTCCGGAAAACCTTTTCTAGAGACTTCTTCTTCAATTATCTATTTTCATTTTGTAACTACGATATGACAAAGTGAGCCTTCTTCAACTATTCCTGCAACTCAATAATTGAATTATCTTTGTCATTAGAGAGAACTGGTTGTATGAATTTTTCTGGAGTCTCACTAGTTTCATGCATTGTATGTACAACATAAATTCTCTTCACTGGAGATTTGGTGCACGGTTTACTAGGAGCTTCAATCACTTCTCGAGAGAATTGGAGTTTCTTTGTTTTCTTCTTATCCTGTTGACTTGCTACAGGTTCTTCAACTTCTCCTCCCCTTTTCTTAACATAACTCTCAGGGATTGATGTTGCAATTCTTTCTTTTGATGAGGGTGTATTTCTCCAGCTTTGTGGGTTGCTTAGGGAATCTAGTGCTATCCTAATGAATTTAGAAAAAAATTCCTGTCTTGATTTCTCTTTCTCATTTCCTCTAATACTAACAACTTGATAAAAAAAAATGAAAAAGGATAGCATCTCCTTTCTCTTTCCTCAGTTGTACTCTGTCAACCATCTTTCCAAGACTTTTGAAAAGATAATATGGTAGATTTAAAAGCTTCTTACCGGTGAAGTGCATTAAGATCCTGATGTGATATTTGTAAACCTTGTCAAATCTCCCTTCACATGTAAAATACCTCTAGATAACCCTCAACAAATCATTGTGACTTTTCAATAAAAAATCTCTAGGTATGATAGCTCCAAATTTAGAATTTCTAAATTCAGGCTTCAAAAAATCATGATAGTGAGACAGATCTAAATGCATACCTTTGAACCATTGTTCTCCATGGGCAAGGATTTATGTTGCAACAACGACGCTATATTTGGAAACTTGCAACTGGAGGTTTCCCACTTTAGTCTTAGTTCCATCTAGATTCTTTGCAAACTCCTTCACCACATGTCTGTTGTACCCCTGAAGTTTTTCACAAAACTTGATGCAACTCATTTGTTCAAAGAATGCTCTAATTGTTGGTTCTGCGTTTACCAAATTAAAACCCTGTGGCTCAAAACTCACGATTTCACTGCTTCTTACATTCTTTTTTATTCGTTTAGGAGTTGTCATGATGTTGGTATATGTCAACCCTGTGTGAACTGTAGGTGCAAATAAATATATTGAAATTACCTATGCGTAGTAAGCGAGAGCGATAACCTCTATGCATCAAATGAAAATACTGACCTAGTGCGCAACAACAAGTAGCGACAGGAAACTATGTGCAACAATGAACAACAATGTCTTCTACGCAATAAGCTTGGCTGGGAGATCTTGAAATCATAGATGAAGAAAAACAATCCCTTGATGCTTTCATTACCTAGAGGAAGGATACATTTGAAAGATATATTAAATCAGATCATGAATTATTTCTATCATACCTCTTCATTTTCCACATGCAGCATTAGGACTTCGTGCAACAACTTGCATTGCACAATGATTTTATTGATGATGCCACATGTCCTTGATAGATTCGATATCATGAAATTGTTAGAAATTGACAAGACTGACTCTGTCTATTTTGAAATGACATCATGATCCTTCATAATGACCCTTTAGCAACACGGCAACCCTCATCTCGGCACAAGAGAAAAAACATTAGTTACATGGTTAAAAAGAAAAGCCTTTTCCATGAAAAACCAACCTATGACTCACGATGTAGGAAAAACTCATTCCACGTTCTTATCTAAACCAATACATGAATTTATCCCAAAATTTTATTCAAAACCTAACAACCTATTTATAGGACACTAGCAGACTCTGTGCCAAAGAGTAACACCATTAAATACACTAGATACAATGGGTAAGCTCCTCTATTACCACCATAATCGACCGGTTCAAGTAGAAGGTAGACCATATAATATATATGAAATATATGGTGTAAAGGGATGATATATATGCTCACAAAATCATGTATGGGATTAAGGAAATATGCTACTAGAAATCGTATTATCTTAATGGAGGTGGTCTCAGCAATGAACACAAAGGATACTCGTTTTCTTACATAAACTATATATGTTGAAACTACATTTTGGTCCTGAAGTAAGACCTAGAATTTCTTTTGATTGGCTAAGAGCTTGTCTTCCTCGGACATAAAGAAACATGTTAATTACCCAATACCTAGATACATCTAATGGGAGTGAAAATATACCCCCTTACATCCCACTAAAATGTCATTTTAGGTGGTGTGGTTTTCCTTGAATAACAATTATGAGTCAACTCACACAACAAGTGATGGTTGTCCTCATTGTTTATTGACCACTAAGTTATGATAATTTTTGTCACCTTTGAAAAATATTTTTACATTATATAAAGAGGGTGTTGGAAGTTCATAATATTTATCATTGTTGAATTGATTTAGTATGTTATACTTATCAGACATGAGACAATTTATGGCAATGTTTTCTACAGGAGGTTTAAAAACTTAGGATATAATATTGTTTAAAGTGTGCAAATAAATTTTGTGATTTTAACTAAACACTCTAAATTGGAATTGTTTTATAAATAAACTATTTAATCAAAATTAAAAACAATAAAAAAAAAATAAATAAATATAAATAATACAATTTCCCAGTTCAGATTTTACAATTTCCTAGTTCATATTTTACAATTTCACTTAGGAAAAGGGAAAAACCAATGATAGAGTCCATAAGGACTCTGTGCCATTCGCACAGAGTCCATATGGACTCTGTATATAGTAAGGATAGCAGTTTCTTCAATGTTTCTTCTGAGACTATCTTAGCTACGGGGCTCAGATAACAACCAATTGGATCTTTATCTCAATCCTTATATTCTGTCTCCCATCTATGTAGCTTTGGACATAAGGACAAAAGTAGTTCTATTTAAAGAATCTCATGGATAGATTACTAATTGGATGTCAATATACAATATCTAAATTTGTTTCTTGGTCCCTTGAAGAAAAACATGGTGTTTGCATCATACTTCAAATGCAATTACAATTGTATGATAGTATCTCTCTCTAGTATGAAATCATAGGGTTCTATTTTCCAAATAATAAAGGATGTTATAATCAAAATGGTCTCATAATTGTTTTCCTCGGAAAGGATAAGATGCATAATTTTTATTTTTATTTTTATTTTTAATCCATCAAGATAATATAGCAATAGTGCCAGAACCATCAGTTTTGAAATCGATTAGTAGTTCCTCATATGAATTTAGTAAGACACGAATTAGAATAAAAGTCAATCGAAACAACAAACCTCAATTTTAAAAGGAAAATAAAATTCCATTCTGCATGAGTGGCACAGAGTCCATATGGACCCTGTTCCATCTTCTTCGATTAGATTTTATATAAATTGCCAACTCTATTTTATCCTAAAATCTACTTTAACTTTGGTTATGGTCCCAACAAAACAAAAGGCTCAGGGAGTGTGTTAAATATGTTCAATTGTTGCATTTTTTCTTTGTACTTTTATTTCAAAGTGATTTTTTCTTGTTGATGGTTGGAAAGTGTTAAGAGTACAATAATTGAATTTAAACACTATATGTGCTTTTTTAAAAGTATGATGCATAATTCGAGTGGAAAAAAAGTTCAAGTTGGCACATATTGCAAAGGAATAAAATATATTCAGACATAGTTCATATGGACTCTGTTCAAATGGCACAGAGTCCATAAGGATTTTGTGCCTCCATAATCACCCTAAAAACCTTTCATTTTAAGACACAATAAAATGCATAAAATTACCCAAAGTTCCACTTAACTATATAAGATAGTTTCAACAAAATCAAACATAGCTATATAACATAGTTTCTACAAAATCAAACAATACATAGTTTCAACAAAATCAAACATAGCTATATAACATAGTTTCTACAAAATCAAACAAAACAGAAAAAGAAAAGATGTGGTAATCACACTTATCAAATAAAGGGACTTGAACCTTATGTGAATCGAACACACAATTTTATGATCTAGAGTAAAACGCACCCAACATTGCGCCACTGATCCAATTTTGTGCCAGTATTGTTGACTAGAGTAACAAAACTATATCACTCAATGATCAATAAGTATGATTATGCATTCTAATGAATTCAATATATGTTAAATTTATTTATTAAATAACTTAATATCCTAGCCACAACCAGGTCCTTTGAATGTTTTGTAATCTGGTATGTCTGATAGTTCAAAGGAATCTAGTAACATGATATGTTTGGTAATCTAGTATGTTTTGTAATATAGAGAATCTAGTGCTCATTTCCTCCATGTATGTGCCAACAACCTTATTATCACTAACTTATGTATTAGTGAAATGATTTAAAGACTTCATACAATATACTACCAAATATTGTAGAACAATTCAAACTAGACTTTACAATGCATGAAATTTAAGTGTTTGCAAATTAGAGTTGTGATGCCCTTGTATCTGCTTGCTTTGATGGATTTTTTATAGGAACATGCGTGGTTACTTTTGGAGATAATGCTATCCTTTTAATCAACAAGGAGGGTGTTATCACCGTAACAATCATGCTTGAAATTTGAATGCTAAATTTATCAGAAGACTGAAATGATGTAGAGACAAAGATAAATTTGGAGATCCGGACATATCTGGCAGTATGTGGGCGAATATGGAAGAGGCACGGGAGGTTGGAATCGACAGACCATTGATCGTAAAGAGACCCAGATCAACGTTTAAGTCCCATATCAGGCGACAAATTTGCACAGGACTTAACTATGCAAAGGCGGACAGGGGAAAACCATTGTGGTTTTCAAAATGGACGCGCGACGCCTCTAGAGATACATCGAAGTAAAAGGCAGTCCGTCTAAAACCATTTTTGAAAATCCCTGATGTCACGTGTTCCAATACGTCAAATCAAACACTCGTGGGGTGGGTGACGATTAGTCAAAATCACCCCGCTTCACTCATTCGGTACTTCTTGGCTGTATGATGACAAGTGAATGCCGCCAGATAAAGAACTCAAAAGCCAATCATTCGAAATTGATTGGTCGAGCCTGGAAAATCAATGTAGTTTCCATCAATCCTGTCAGTCTTTCATGATTGAAGCTCTATAACTACCAAATCCCGAATATGGAGGTATCATTTCATCCATAAGCAAAGTAATCTCCAGATCATCTTGGTGCCTGTGGAATTGGGATACATGGACAAGAAAAATCAAGCCATAACCGATGAAGCAGGTCATTCAAGCAACATAGCAGGTTTGTTTTCAAATAAGAAGGAAAGAGAAATTGCACGTATATTAGCGACTAAGTTCCATACAGAACCTGCTACAGACCCATAATTACAATTTGGGATAAATCCCATCATGAGGGACCTAATCATCAATAGGCCAGCTGTGAAAAGGAGATGGAGCAAGCGACAGAAGATAGAAGTCATTGCCGAAATGGATGAAAACATTGGGGAGAATCAACCAGTCTAGTTGGACACGTTGAAGGAGGAGATTGTCAAGATAAAATTAAATTCTCAGGCGAGAATAAGTACATCCCATCAAAGTTTGATAGATGGCATTCAAAGAAATTAAGCCCATATATGACAAACCTGTGGCCAACAGTCCCTTTAAAGTAGGATAACTGTTATTGTGAATCATTCCTTTTTGTAACTTATCCCTATTTTTAGAATTATAGGGAAGTCTGGATGTTTTGAATTCCACGAGGAAAATCCTCTATATATACATCATCTCGAGGAATTAGAAAGCATGGGGGAAAAAGGAGCCTGCCCTCTGAGTAGGAAAACATTTGTAAACTTGACGATCAAAATGAATATAAGTGTTGGAACAGATTCTGGACTGTTTATGAAAAGATTCTAACTGGTGGTGATATGAGTCTTGTGTTCCCTCGTAGTATGTATTTTCTGTAATCTTGTATTACATTTACACTTTCATCTGTCTAAATTGGAGAAACAATAACCCATAATTCATTATTGCGATGCTCTTGGTTTTAGCAGTTTAGACTATGTGTATTTCTTCTTGACCGAATCCATAATTCATTTTGATATGCTCTGATGCAGTTCTATGTTTCTTCTTCCTCTAATGCCATGCAAATTTCAAATATAAACTCATATTCATTGTCATGCTTAGCCTTTTCCTCTCAATAGTTTTCACGATTTTTCAATGCATTGTCCATTCATGACTCCATAGCCCAAATGTTATCTTTATTTCGTCAGCATTTTATAAAATCCCCCCCCCAAAAAAACCAAACCTAGCTACCGATTATCAAAGAAATACCTAGTGACATGAGAGATCCCTCTCTGAGTTGAGCAGGATAGTGCCTCAGCTCTAAAGTAGGTTGAAACAGTTACCCCTGTCGTTTGTCTCTTCAGCCAGACAGATTTATAGGGTGCTAACATTTTGGCGCCATTGTCGGGGACGGAATTGAAAACATTTTCCCTGGGAAAATGATATGGTTGAGCCCTAAGGTCTAAGAGTAGTAGACACTTAGGCACATATTGGCTGTATTCCTGCTCTAGCGACTCCACACATCAAAAAATCAGTTGGAAGGTGATTCCACTGGTAGAAGAATCCAAAAATTTTCACTTGCAACTCCACTCTCAAAGTAGAATCTAGCTTCCAAAACATTATTGGCGACTCCATTCAAGCCTCAAAGACTCCACTATAAGATAAGATCCATTGACAAAGGTATGAGAGACATTATGGAATAAAACAAGCACTTAAGATTGGGTTTTTTCCAAGGCATTTTATTGTTTGTTATAAGTTGCCTCTGGTCCTTTCTTGAACATATTAGACAAGTTTTTCTTTACTGGCTTCATGAAAATAATGATTGTGAGAACCTTGCAATTGTATATACCCCTCCTAAAGATGTACATGCATATCCTCACTGTATCACTAACTTTGATAAACAATTTCCATCTGGGCCATATGATGACCATAACCATGTTGATAAGTCTCATAAAACTATGGTTGATATTTCATCTCCCGCATTCGATTCAACACCCTCCAAGACTCAACATAAATACAGGCCCTTAATGTTACCCCACATCCTTCATGATTTTCCTCCAAAAGACTATGAGTACCTACCTATGTTTTATGGGGAACTTGATACCATCCCAGCCGAAAAACACTTTGAGATTGACCATGATGATGTTTGTATCAGAGCTTTCTCTCAATCCTTGAAAGGAGACATCAAAGACTGGTTTACATTTTTACACCCAGAAACCATCAACTCATGGGAGGAGTTGAAGAAGGTTTTCTTAAAGTTCTGGGGCAAGAAAAAATCTTTAGAGCTACAACTGTATGAGTTCTATGCTTTAAAAAAATAGGGAAATGAGACTCTTTTTGTATTCAATAGGAGGTTTGCTAGCATTTATTATAATTTTTCCGAATAAATTCAACCCTCCAAAGCTGCTACCATGCTCCACTATACAACTGCCCTTCATCCAGGTTTCTCTTTCTTCTTGATGGAAATAAAACTTAAGTCCTTACAACAGAGGTTCAATGATGCTCAGGACATTCAACATAATATTCAAGCATGCGAACAGACTCATGATGAAGAATTAAAAGATGAATGTAAACAGGCTATAGTTGACTGGAACCTTGAACATAAAATTGAAGATATCATAGGTTCTCTTGAATTTCCCAATGAAAGTGATCTTATGGAGAATTACATTCCACTTATTGGGAGACGAAGTACTAAATTAGTATCTGATCCATCCCAAAGTAAGCAGGGGACCGATTACTTTATGTATTTGTTTATAGATAGACAAAAGGACAAAGACACAAACCAGTTTGACAAACAAGTTGACATTCCTGATCTGTTCTTGTTAGATGATGTCAGAAATATGCCAATATGCGACCAATATAAAGATGATCAAAATGCCAAGGATGTTTTTTTTCATAGTGATATAAATCGGCCTGAAAGAGGTATCGGATCAGCTGAAGGGGATTCTTTGCCTTTATGTTTTGTTGCATTTAAGTTGTTGAAGGAGAACTCTAAGATCATCATTGAGTCAAACGAGTTTGTGCCGCTGAAAAATCATACTGAACCAATGAAGAAAAGGGACAAGTAGTCCAAAGAGGTGGAGAAAATCACCTACGATGACACTGAAGAAATCGAAGGAGGTTGCGAGTCAGGTGACAAAACCTCGCCATTGTGTTTTCCTTCATTAAAACAATCAAAACGGGATGTCTGCGACATTTCAAATCACAAAACACCCAAACAAGGAGTTGAAAGTAAATAAAGCAACAAGCTCATAGGAAAAATTTCTCTCCCCCTATGTTTCTCTTCATTTAAATGGTTAAAAGGAAATCATGAAGTTCCGGGAAAAATAGGAAGTTCTGACTATGTCCACAGTAGCACCTTTTTCCATAAAAAGTTTGTTAATGAAGAAAACCAACCATGCTCACATGCATTGCATGATCATCACTGGGAAGGGTATTTTGGTCCAGATTTTCAATCTGTGCTTAGCCATCAGATTAAAGAAGAAGCTGATCAAGAAACTTTCGTTGAAAGTTTTCTTCTCTCGATTAAAACCGATGAATATGTCAAAGATATATTTCTTCCCTTGAAAATGACGTGGTGATTCAGTTCTTAAACGCCTTGGGTGAGGATTCTGAAATTGTATCTATGGAAACTTCCAGAAATAAACAAACAGATGACATGGAGCTTCATGAACTTATTTTCATTCATTCATTTGAGAGTCAGAATGACATTCCTTAAGAAAATTTCTGGAGGCCGAATGAAACCAAATCAAAATTATTTGAAGAAAAAGAGGGCATCCTCAATGCACATAATATGGGTGCCATATTTGAGAATGTTAAATAATGTATGAATATTTTTGCTAAGATGCATGGAGAAGTAGACAAACCTATTGCTGCCATTTCTTTTGAAAATATTCTCAGAACTGAAGAAATAAATCAAGAGCACCAAACACCCATGAAAGAGGCTTGTTTTCCTGTTTTTGCTCATCAAGAAGAAATAATTTTTCATGGTTTTCAAGATCCAATGGCCATCCTATTACAGTCTTTAGTGAAGGAGGAATTTGTTTCATTCATAAGTTCAAGTTTTGTATTCAACTTTTGTTTTCAGCTGCCACCTTTTACATTTGTCTGCCTGCTTAAGAAAGATGTGAACAGAGAAAAATCGGGAAGCCAATTTCTTGATTGGTTGCATTGGCACTTTAGAATCACTTGATTGAGTATTCATTTCAGAAGTTTTAGAGTAGATAGGAGTGTGCAAATAATCTTGTTGGTCAAGCACTTTTCAGCTTGGATTTCTAGTATTATGTATAGTTAGATTTTAGTAGTGTATTCAGTGTTCAGTATCCAGTTGAGAGCATTGTGCAGAGTTTGGTTTTCAGCAGACATTGGTGATAGGTTGGAGCAGGGTACACACACATGTGTTGGGAGCATCCCAATGGATCAAGCACATGGTCTATTGTTCTTTGCTACCTCACAGGGAGGATAACATCCCCAGTTGGAGCCTATGTTATCACTGTAACAATCATGCTTGAAATTTGAATGCTAAATTTAGCAAAAGACTGATGCGATGTAGAGATAGAGATGAATTTGGAGATCTTGACATATCTGACAGTATGTGGGAGAATATGGAAAAGGTGAGGGAGGTTGGAATCGACAGACCATTGATCGTAAAGCGACCCAGATCAATGGTTAAGTCCCATATAGAGTGACGAACTTGCACAAGACTTAACTATGCAAAGGCGGACTGAGGAAAACCATTGTGGTTTTCGAAATGGATGCACGGTGCCTCCAAAGATACATCGAAGTAAAAGGCGGTCCGTATAAAACCATTTTTGCAAAGCCCCGATGTCACTTGTTCCAATATGTCAAATCAAACACTCGTGGGGCAGGTGATGGTTAGTCAAAATCACCCTGCTTCACTTGTTTGGTACTTCTCAGCCGTATGATGACAAGTGAACGCCGCTGGATAACGAATTCGAAAGACAATCATTCGAAATTGATTGGTCAAGCATGGAAAACCAACGTACTTGCCATCAATCTTGTCATTCGTTCATCATTGAAGCACTATAACTGCCAAATCTCGAATATGGAGGTATCATTTCATCCATAAGCGAAGTAATCTCCAGAGAATCCTGGTGCCTGTGAAATTGGGATACATGGTAAAGAAAAATCAAGCCATATCTGATGAAGAAGGTCATTCAAGCAACATAGCAGGTTTGTTTTCAAATAATAAGGAAAGAGAAATTGCACGTATATTAGCGACTAAGTTCCATACGGAACCTGCTACAGACCCGGAATTACAAGTCGGGCTAAATCCCATCATGAGGGACCTGATCATCAACAGGCCAGCTATGAAAAGGAGGCGGAGCAAGCGACATAAGACAGAAGTCACTGTCGAAACAACCGAAAGCATTGGGGAGAATCGATCAGTCTTGTTGGACACGCTGAAGGAGGAGATTTCCAAGCTAAAATGAAATTCTCATGTGAGAATAAGTACATCCCAAAAAAAATTTGACAGATGGCATTCAAAGAAAGGAAGCTAAGATATGACAAACCTGTACCCAACGGTCCCTTTAAAGTAGGATAACTGTTATTGTGAATCATTTCTTTTTGTAACTCATCCCTATTTTTAGAATTATATGAAATTCTGGACGTTTTGAATTCCACGAGGAAAATCCTCTATATATACATCATCTCGAGGAATTACAAAGCATGGGGGAAAGAGGAGCCTGCCCTCTGAGTAGGAAAACATTTGTAAACTTGACGATCATAATGAATATAAGTGCTAGAACAGATTCTGGACTGTTTATGAAAAGATTCTAACTGGTGGTGATATGAGTCTTGTGTTCCCTCGTAGTATGTATTTCCTGTAATATTGTATTTGATTTACACTTTCATCTGTCTAAATTGGAGAAACAATAACCCAACATTCGTTATTGTGATTCTCTTGGTTTTAGTAGTTTAGACTATGTGTATTTCTTCTTGACTAAATTCAGAATTCATTTTGATATGCTCCGATGCAATTCTATGTTTCTTCTTCCTTTGATGCCATGCAAATTTCAAATATAAACTCAGATTCATTGTCGTGCTTAGCCTTTTCCTCTCGATAGTTTTCATGATTTTTCGATGAATTGTTCATTCATGACTCCATAGCCCAAATGTTATCTTTATTTCCTCAGCATTTTATAAACCCCCCCCCAAAATAAACCCAACCTAGCCACTGATTATCAAAGAAATACCTAGTGACACGAGAGAGCCCTCTCTGAGTTGAGCAAGCTAGTGCCTTAGCTCTAAAGTAGGTTGAAACAGTTACCCCTGTCGTTTGTCTCTTCAGCCAGACAAATTTATAGGGTTCTAACAGAGGGAACACTCTACGTCTCTAAATTCAGCTAACATTATGACTATTTTCTTGCCAAGAGGGCGCATTTATTAGAACCTATTTTTGGGACTGTCTCGTGCATTTTTTATGGAAGTAAGAGGGCATACTCACCTTGTCCATTTATGGCTATTTAGAAGTGACAAAAGGGAAGTTACATGATGTATGTAAATAACTAATGAGGATTCCAATTACAATACAATTGGAATAATGTAATGTGGCAACTTACGAAGCCCATTTAGTGAGCCTAATCACTTGGCAGAGTCCATACAAGTGGCGTTCTTACAGACTACACCTTCCATTCAAATCCAAATAAGGTAATGACAAATTAAGACATGACAAACATGAAAAAGGGTATTACAAATACATCAATCTCCAATAGAAATGCTCCCAATAATAAGTAGAAGTTTTCCACACCAATAACTTAAGACGGCCTCAAAATACCCAATAAATCCACATCAATCACTTAAGAGGTCCACATAATGTTGTCGAGAACTTAAATCACTATAATTAAAGAGGGAGTTAATTTCTAAAGAGGGACGACACATCAAATCAAGAAGATTTCAAATCAATTCCTATGGATTTCATTTCTAAAGAGGGAGGACACATCGCCAAATGTGGAAACAAATGAGGAAAAGCATTATGATCGCCCAAAAAAACCAACTATACGTTGTCCAATAAATATCTATAAATAGAGAATAAACTATCAATCACATGCAAGTTCATGGAGGATTATATGGACATATTATACTCTCTGGTGGATCGGCTAAAGATTTTCATAATATAGAATAAAGATTTGTTGTATAAAAATCATATAATCATAAATTCATCCCATTATCACACCTGTATAAGTTCATGGAGGACTCTATGGACATATTGGAGATCAAATACAGAGTTCTAAATTGGTGGATAGAAAGAGTCCATATTCGAATGGTACAGAGTCAAATACTATAACTTTCCATAAATTTAAACAAGAAACCATAAAAAATATTTGTAAAACGTTAAAAATTACCTGGATTTTCCGCCAACACCCTATCCCAACATTTCCGCCAACGCCCTACACTAACATTTCCACCAAATTCAAAATTCACTAATCCACCAACAATCACCTGGAATGTCTATAAAGTAACAGTGTCACAAAAGGCCGATCATATATAATGTATGATTTCGACTGAAAGATCTTTCAACCAAAAGTTCTTTAAGACAAAACCGTTTTCAACCGAACTTTCTTCTTCTAGAGAAAAAATAATAGGCCACCATTTTTGTGAAATGAAGCCCGAGGATTGCGTTCGTGTGCAATTTGATTTCATGTGAAATGTTTCAGTTGAAAGGTTTTTCAGCTGAAAAGTGTACATTTTCGACCGAAAAGTTGAAAACTTCAGCCAAAAAAATGATTCTAACAATATTTTCTCCCCCATTCTCACGAAAGTGTTACCCACCTTCCTGATGTTACCCTAGTTTTAGAACTAGTCTATACAAGTCGTGTGGAGGTTGTGGATACTCTTAATGAGTTGGATATATCTAGCAGATTGATTCAAGATTTTGACTTACAGACTAAATTTGGGATTAGATTAGTAGATCGGTAGTATGCGTTCCAAGCCAGAGCTTGTGGTTTTGAATTCCCATACTTATGGAATTAGGGCACAAGATATGGAAACCTTGTTGAAAAGTAAAGTGTTATCATAGTCTACCAAGACCATTGTTCTATATCTAAAGGATGGCCAAAATAAGTTTGTCATCGATGGGAAGAATGAAAGGATGTAGGAGTCATAATGACTTACATCTCTAGGAATATTTTCTTTCATATAAGTGGGATTGATTTACCGAGGATGACTCTGTATGATAAAATTGACAAAAAGCATGCTCTACACTTTGAGTAAGAGTTGATCTTTGATTTCTAAAAGAAGCCGAAGAATTTTTTTGATAAAATTGATGAAATTTGGGTTATATATATTGAGAAAGAGTTGACCTCTCTCGATCCCTTATCTTTTGAAATAATTGAAGATTATTTGGTCAGTGTAGAAAAAATTCAGTTGAAATTGGTTGAATGTAGAAAATATTTTCCTAAGAAAGACACTTTTCTCATCAAAATAATCCTGATGAATCTGAATATGCCTTATGTTGTATTATGCTCAATGTTTCATTCTAGTTGGACCACCAAATGATGGTAATTACTATACGTTTGAGTCTTTCTGTGGTTTATTAGTTAAGGAATGAGAGAAATTACTTGATGAAGGGAAAATTGAGGTCAAGCAACATGCCCATGTGCCAAAATCCAAGGCTTGACATAACTATAGAGAAAGAGTCGACATGAGAAGGAATGTGGCCATGTCAAATATATCAATAATAAGAAGCATGGTGATCAAGGTTCGACTAATAAAGGTAGAAAGAAGAAGACTTACCACTATTGCAAAAAAATGGAAAAATTGGAAAATTGGCTTGTACCAAGTGTAAATTCTAACCTTGTACAATATCCACTACAAACAAATATTCATAAAAGAACAAAAGCTACAATGGAAAATACAAACATTACACAGATATTTTTCCCCTGGAAACCCAAATCGGGAAAACCAACATATTCTATATTCATTCATTGTGTTACAATGTTTACAATACAAAATACATATAAGAGCCAGTGGCATCCAAAACCCTAACCCAATGACCTGGATTAGTCCAAAACCCTAATTCCTTAACCGGAAATAGAAAACCATTGGCAAAAACCATGTGCCAAAAAACCACCTAAATATATGACACGTTTCCTGAGGTAGAATTTTTTTTCCAGGGGTGTCGCCCCCGGACCCCCGCAAAGAGGGCTCTGCCCCCCAAGCACCCCTAGAGGGGGGGCCTAGCGGACCCCCCTCTAACCCCCCCTATGCACCTGGCACAGACGCTTAGACACTACTACTCGTGCAAAGAATATAACACATACCCAACATTCTCCCACTTGTTGTTTTCTTTGCACACAGGGGGTTACAGGGTTACATAGTCAACAATCCAGGGCAACAATGTCGATGGATCCTCTACACCAAGAGAACTTCTCAGTCCTCATAGATTTTGTTAATGAATCTGCAACATTCTTCAAAGTGTCCACCTTCATCAGTGATACTTTCTTTTCTTCAATCATGTCTCTCACAAAGTGATATTGAACATCGATGTGCTTTGTCTTTGAATTATAAGCAAGGTTCTTCGCCAGAAAAATTGCACTTTGACTGTCACACTCTATCCTTACATATTGTTGTACCAACCCAATACCTAAACACAATCTTTGTAACCATACTGCTTCCTTACTTGCATGAGTGGCTTCCATGTATTCAGATTCTATAGTCGAAAGTGCCACTACAGCCTGTCTTTTGCTCATCCAACTTATTGCTCCTCCAAACAGGTTAAACACATACCCTATTTTAGATATCCTATGATCCAAATCTCCAGTACAGTCTGCATCCACAAAGCCATGTATATCGACCACTCTGTCCAATCCCAGACTTCCTTCGTAGCACAATCCATAGCTAGAAGTGCCACGCAAATACCTGAAAACCCTTTTTACTACTATCGAATGCTCCTTCCCTGGTTTTGACATATACCTGCTCAAAACTCCCACTGCATGTGCAATGTTTGGTCTAGTACAGACCATTGCATACATCAAACTGCTAACTGCACTCGCATATGGAACATGAGACATGTCCTCCTCTTCTTCATGTATCTTGGGACACTGATCCACTTATAACTTTACACCAACAGGAATAGGAACCTTGACTGGTTTACATTCTTGCATATTAAACCTCTACAATATTATCTCGACATATTTTCTCTGATTTAACGAGAGTTTCCTCCTTTTTCGATCTCTTTTAATTTCCATGCCCAAAATGAAATTTGAAGCACCAAGATCCTTCATGTCAAATTTAGAGGACAACTGAGTTTTCACATCCTAGATAATCTCCTTGTTGTTTCCTATTAGCAACATGTCATCCACATACAAGACCAAACAAATCAAATGATCACCAATTAATTTAGAATACACACAGTGATCCTCTTTGCTTCTTGTGAAGCCAAGTCCCAACATATAAGTATCAAATTTTTGATACCACATCCTTGGTGACTGTTTTAAACCATACAGGGACTTTTTCAGCTTGCATACCAGCTCCTTCTTTCCTTTCACAGCATAACCTTCTGGCTGCTTCATAAAGATTTCTTCTTCCAAATCCCCATGCAGGAATGTTGTCTTCACATCCATCTGTTCTACTTCAAAATCAAATGCAGTAGCAATAGATAACATAAATATTATAGAGGTTAACTTGGCAACAGGAGAAAAAATCTCACCAAAATCAATTTCCTCAACTTGGGAATAACCCTTTGCTACTAATAAAGCTTTATATTTCTCCACTTTTCCTTCTGCATTCAGCTTCTTTTTAAATACCCATTTGCTGCCAATGGGCTTTCTTCTAGTTGGTAACTCCACTAGATCCCAAGCCTCATTCTTATCCAAAGATTCCATTTCTTCTTCCATGGCCCTTTTCCAGAGATTTCCATCCTCTAAATCAACTGCCTCCCTGACAGTTCTAGGATCATCATCAGTAATAGACAAAGAAAAATTTAAACGAAAATCAAATGGACTATACCTTTCTGGTAGCCTTCTTTCTCGATCCAATCTCCTCAATACTGAAGTATGAGGATCTTCTTCTTCTGATTCATGTTCTTCTGTAGAGTCTACTTCATCATCCTTTAAATCAAACTCTATCTTCTCTGGTTCTTCCTGTTTAACAACATCCTTCATTTCTCTAAATACCACATCTTGGCTATACACTACCTTCTTAGTTTCTGGGTTCCAAATCTTATAACCTTTGAGACCATCTTTATATCCAATAAAGATACATTTTTCAGTCTTATTATCCAGCTTACTCCTGTTTTCCTTTAGAAAATGAACATATGCATCACAGCCAAATACCTTAAGATGTGTGAGAGAAGGTTCCTTACCAGTCCATACCTCTTACGGAGTCTTGTCACCCAATGCTAATGTGGGTGATCTGTTGACCAGATAACATGCAGTACCCACTACCTCTGCCCATAATTCTTGCCCTATCCCAACACCACTGAGCATGCACCTTGCTTTTTCCATCAGTGTCCTGTTCATCCTTTCTGCAACTCCATTCTGCTGAGGTGTATATGGATTAGTCTTCTGCCTTTCTATACCACACTTCTTACATAATTCTTCAAATTCATTCCCACAGAACTCTCCGCCATTTTCTATCCTCAACACCTTAATTCGTTTCTCTATTTGATTCTCAACAAGATCCTTAAACTCTTTAAACTTGTCAAAGACTTCATATTTCTTCTTGAGGAAATATATCCAAGTTTTCCTCGAGAAGTCATTTATAAATGAGACATAGTACATACATTTTCCCAATGAAGGGACCGACATGGGTCCAAAAACATCACTGTGAACTAGCTGTAAAATTCATTCTGCCCTCGTTTCACCGGAGGGGAATCTTACCCGATTCTGCTTCCCATATAGACAATGTTCACAGAAATCAAAATCCAGAGAGCAGTTAGACATACCTTTACCGTGTAGTAGTCGAAGACCCTTCTCTCTGATATGCCCCAGTCTTTGATGCCACAACATAACCTTTTCTCCAGAGACTGTAGGAGTTCTTTCTTCTTCAACTTCAATATTAGGAACAATGGAGATATTACACCCATCACTAATAGTTCTTTCTAGAAGCTTATACAGACTTCCAAACTGAACTCCCTTCATCAACACCATTGCTCCTCGAACCATCCTGCAAGTTCCCTTTTCAAAAATTGTTTTTACCCCTGCATCTTCCATTTTTCTTACATAAATCAAATTTCTGGCCATACCTGGGATGTGTAGAACATCAAGAAGTGTTCTAATCCTTCCATCTATGAGTCTCAACTTGACCCTTCCTCTTCCTATGATTCTAGTTGTCGAATCATTACCTAAGAAAACATTACCTCCATCATACTTTTCATATTCGCAGAACCACTCCCTTTCGGGAGTCATATGAAAGGATGCACCATAGTCAATCAACCATGCCTCATGATCTACATGTGTGCTTGAATAGGTCAAGTACACATCCCCTCCTTCTTCCTTGGAGGTCTTTTCTTCTATAGAAGAAGATTCTTCAGATCCCTTCTTTTTCTCAACTTTGGATCTACACTACTTCTTGTGGTGCCCTTCTTTTCCACACCTCCAACATACCCTTACAAACTTTCCAGGAGATTTAGATCTACCCTTAGACTTAGATCTCCCACTTGAGAAATTAGATCTATTTCTTTCCTGGGAATGTCCTCTTGCAAATAATGCATCTGTGCTATGTCCTTCCATATGCTTTCATCTCATCTCCTCTGACAACAAGGATGAGACCACTTCTTCAAACTTCAAATAAGTTGTATTACTACCTATGGCCACAACCAGACTATCCCATGAGTCTGGTAAAGAACACAAAAAACTAATACATTTATCTTCATCTGAAATTTTAATCTCAATAGATACTAACTGACTTACCACAATATTGAAGGTGTTCAAATGCTCTGCCACCGAGTCTCCATCTCTCATCCTCAAGTTATGCAACTTCTTTCTCAGGAATAGTTTATTTACCAGGGACTTAGACTGATACAACTTCCCCAACTTCTCCCATAAATCCTTAGTTGTAGCTTCCTCTAACACATTCAGTAATACTGAATCAGAGAGACACAGTCGGATTGTGCTCTTTGCCTTTCGATCCATCTTTTTCCAGTCATTTGCAGAAGTTCTTGTAGGTTCAGTACCTGGATCTACCGCGATCCACTGATCTCTATCCACCAAAATATCTTCCATCTTGAGCTTCCACAACTAAAATATTTTCCCATTAAACTTCTCGATCTCCATCTTCGAATTGCTTGATATTTATTTTCACCTGAAAAACAATGTCGCAGATCTCCCACTGTAACAAGGCTTATCACAGTCTCGAGCCAAACCCTTGACCACAAAGGCGTCCCCCTGAAGCCAATAAAGCTCTGATACCAAATGTAAATTCTAACCTTGTACAATATCTACTGCAAACAGATATTCAAAAAAGAACAAAAGATACAATGAAAAATACAAACATTACACAAATATTTTTCCCCTGGAAACCCAAACCGGGAAAACCAACATATTCTATATTCATTCATTGTGTTACAATGTTTACAATAAAAAATACATATAGGAGCAAGTGGCATCCAAAACGCTAACCCAATGACCTGTATTAGTCCAAAATCCTAATTCCTTAACTGGAAATAGAAAACCATCAGTATAAACCATGTGCCGAAAAACCACCTAAATATATGACATGTTTCTCGAGGTAGATTTTTTTTTTCCAGGGGTGCTGGCCCTGGACCCCCGTACGGGGGGCTCCGCCCCCCTGCACCCCCCCCCTCTAACCCCCCTGCACGCCCGGTGCATATGCTCAGACACTACTACTCGTGCAAAGAATATAACACATACCCAACACCAAGGACCTAGAGGAGAAAGTGAAGAAAAATAAACTTGAAGGAGACGTGTTGACTAGAATATCAACCAACTTGCAAAATTGAACTTCAAAAGGTAAGGTAGATAGATATATGATGTATTCTTTATGTCAGTGCTTCTTAGGCCATGTATACTCATACTACTTAGAGTGAATGGATAGTCGACTCTAGTTGCACCCATTACATGGCTAAGGATTCTTTTCCATTTTGTTCATTAAATCAAGATATAGAAAATGAAATATTTGTAGATGATGATGATGCAATCACTGTTGTTGGTTGAGGAAAGATTGAATTTGAAAATGATGTGAAATTTGTTGTCGGTACCCCAACTAAACCAAATTTGCAAGAAAGTAGATATTTGGATTTGTTTTGAATGACATGAAGAACAAATTTGTTTTTTCCACTGAAGGATTCTTGGACTCAAAGGATTGATTGTATAAGTTCTATGACCTTCCCAAAAAAGAACCTAGACTGAATGCACTCATAGGTCACGCTAATATTTGAAGCACATTGTGGCATGAACTTCTCAGACACTTGAATTTTTGAAGCCTAAACCTGATGGTAAAACATAACATGGTTTCTAGTCTACCCATGACTGTACCCCCTAATGGAGTATGTGAAGGATGTACATTTAGCAAGCATCTTTGGGCTTCTTTCACAAAAGGGAAAGCTTGGAGAGAAAAGATTCAACTAGAAATTGACCATAGTGACATATGTTCCATGAATCTAACTGGTGCAAGATATGTATTAACCTTCATTGATGACTTTTCTAGGTATGCTTGGGTGTATTTATTGAAAAATAAGTATCATTCCATTGAAATATTTAAGGAATTTAGGGTACTTGCTAAAAAAGCAATGTGATCAACCTATGAAATGTTTAAAATTTGACAATGGAAGAGACTACATGTGAGTGAGGAATTTGAAAGGTACTTATCATAGAATGGTATCTCTTGGCTGAGATCTATTCCTTAGACACCCATTGACATAATGGTGTTGCTAAAAGGAATAATTAAACTTTGGATGAAATGGCACGTTGCTTGCTTCAAGCCAAAGGTATATTAACTAGTTTTTGGGTAGAAGTTGTTTACAACTCAAAATATTTGCTAAATCTAATTTTGACTAAAGATGTATGGGATATGACATCAGTGGAGAAATGGAGAGGAAGAAAACCCTCAGTTTGGCATCTTAGAACCTTTGGATGCATTGTGTGGGTTCACATTTTGGTTTATAGAAGGAAAAAAATAGATGCAAAGAGTCATGCATGTATCATGATGGGATATTTTGAAGAGTGGAAGGCCTATAGATTGTTTGACCCTATCAAACAAGAGAATATGAAATTTTATTTTGATGATATTATGTAGAACACATCTTGAAGATGTGTTATTAGTAAAACAATGTATAGGTGGAAAAAGATGCTTTGAATGTGGTAATTTGACACTCTTCCATAGAAATTTTCCCATGGATTTTGCACACCCTAGATTATTAGATATCATAGTCACATGGAAGAGATATGAGTATGTTACTATGAATCCATCCTCTGTGAGTGTGGCCTATTGTTGATATCCAAAATTATATTCGAGCAAAACCACTCAAATTCTTTTGTGTCCTTTGTGAGAGAATTGTTGGGAATACTACTTGGTGTTTAAAGCCCCCTTAGGTCATCTATTTCCTTTTTGTGTTTTTTATGAAGAGTACTTGTGTGGGAGAGAGTAGAAAGAAGGTTTTGCTGACGATAGCTTCCTTGCAATCAATGCTTATTTTTTATATTGATATTATTTTTATAAGTTTTCAAATTGTGTAGGATAACATAAATTAAAGCCATCAAACCTAAAACTAAAAAAACTAGGTAAGAAAATGAACTAAACATATATGGAAAAAATGTTATGGTTTGTGTGTGTGTTTTTAATTTTATATGTTAAACAACAATACCTATAAAAAAAAATATTAAGTAAACAAAATAAAGATGAACAAATATGAAATATTTTCATCGAGTATGATCGAGACTCTAAATCATCATTCGAAAAATAATCCTTAGTTTAGTTTCAAAGAGTGTTATAATGCTAACAACTACTCTATAAGTTAACCATAAATCAATTAGGCCCATACAAAGAAAATCTAGAAGAATCATGGATGTAGTCCATAACTTCAAAGGAAATAAGAAAACCTTTGGACACATATAATATGTGAATAATCTATAAAATTATGTATAGATAGATTTATAATAAAATACTTAATTGTAGCCATTAAAAATAAATATTAAAAGAAAAATATATCACCCATACATTGTCTAAACCTACTAGAAGTAATCCTACTGTCATCCAACATAATTATATCCTGAAAAATACAAACAATGAATATAAGTATGAAAAAACCTATCACAAAAGTAACTTTTGTTTTCTCCTAATACTCCCTTTAAAGAAGAAAAGGTGGCTTAACAACTAAGCAATTGCCTTATTTAATTAATACTAACATCATCTAGGGGAGTTGAATAAATGAGATAAGCCGAAAATAAATCCACAAGATCTTTGCACCTTAGTATATAAGAAACTCTCTCACACCTAGTATGAAAGAAATATTGTCACGTTTTAATCTAATATAACATTACATAGAAAAAATTAAATAAACTCAATTACATACACATATAATAATTTTCGTTTTCGTTCTTATCCCTACATGAATGATCGAATAAGATTTTTTTGGAAAATATACAATTATTTAGGTTTGTGAATTTTAAAATGGAATTAGTTGTAGTTGCAGTTCAACAGACTAACTTAACCTCATCGAGCAACAACTAAGTAGTGTAGGTAAAAATTGAACACTAGTAAAACTTGGCCTTCACACATGATCAACGAACACTCAATTCCGATCATGCTCCATTATACAATAAAAATAAATAATATATATATATATATATATATATATATATATATATATATATATATAACACTCAGTTCCGATCATACTCCATTACACAGTATATATATAACACTCAGTTCCGGTCATGCTCCATTAATATATATATATATATATATATATATATATAAACGTCATAGTAATAGATGTTGTATCTAAAAGGTCACTTTAATACTTCATTGGCCTTGATGAAATTTCCATCACTACATTTCTAAATTTGACCCAAACAAAAAAATGAAGATCGATCACTAATAACGAATCCAATTAGTTTCCATTAATCATTAATTCACCGATTTGGTCACTGGACTATCCGATCACCGTTAAATTTACAAGATTTTCATAATCTAATCAAGTTTGATCTGGATTTGGAAATCATGGCACTAGATTGATTCAAATTCATTATAAATATTCATACATTTCCATTGTTTTTCTCATTGAAGTTATAATTTGAACATTGTTAGTGAGGATTGATCTTTGTGAGTTAGGATTGCAACACTATGATCTTATATTATGAGTGTGTGAGTTGGCAATTGAAAGGTAGTATAAGTTGAAAGTCTAGTATGGCATCAGTATGGCATCACCTTGAGAAATTTCATTTTCTAGTGTTGTGCTTTCTCCACACTCCACACTCAGTGGATTGATCTCTCTGAATGAAGTTTGATTGAAGTTCGATTGTGTGTTTTTTTTCTTTGTCTAACATTTGCAATTTAGCATTCAGGTATGCTCATAAAATGTGTTTTTGAATTTGATTGAATGTTCCTTTGCTATGCTAAAAATTAATATGGGATGGAGTTTGTCTGAGTTCTTGTGAAAATAAATGTATGATTCCAATTTATCTAGACACTTTTTCTCTATTTTGTATGTCAAATTCATATTAGACTAATAATGCAATGTAGAAGTTTATGTAATAAGGAATGTTGTTATGAACATAGAAGATATTTTCTTTTACTCTATTCCTATTTTCTATTTCTTCTAAAGTGAAATGCCTCCAAAGAAGACTCATGCTAGAACACCTAAAAAATTCCCTAAGGAAAAGAGATCCAAGGAGACATAAACCTCCCACCTCCCAGCAAACACCTATTGAAATTGATACTTCATCCAAAGAATATGTTCTCATCATTCAGATACCCTCACTTGAGGAAGAACAACCAAGGCCTATTTTTAAATACATCAAGGCCATTACATATGCTTATACCACTTTTCCAGGATAGAGGGGAGTATATAGGAAATTTCTTACCAAAGAATACCTCGATATAGTTCCGCACAATGACCCTGAGATAATGGAAGTAGACGACAAGGTGTCCATTAATATAAGGAAATCTCATTTACATTTTTTATAAGAAAGGACTAGTTATGTCATGTTCCAAGACTATTGGATGGGTCATTTATCATACCAACATAAGTAATAGTACTATCATGAATGAGGAAGGCAAGTGTGTGTGGGTTTTTATCTCACCTCTAATTGGAGAAGTACTATAGGATATCACAACCTAATTTTTTCTTATGTCAAAAGTTTTTATGGAAGAATTCCATGAACAATATGATATCAAGAAGATTCCATCCAATTTGTGGGTAGAAGATAAAATATTTTTCTTCAAGTTCAATGTCATCTATTCCATCATGAATATACAATAACCCTATGTTATACAATGGTATTGATAGCTATATTGTACTAAGAAAGAGATTACCTACACTTCAAACATGCATGGGTTTCATTAGCATACACTTTGGTAGCCACTAGTCACATGTTTAGCTAGGCTATCATACTTTCTCATTCACGCAGCAAAATGATTGAAAGGGTTCATAAAGCTAAGGATAATCTAGGGGTAATACCAAATTTCTACATGACATTTTATTTTCTAGATGTTGTTTGTGCAATGAACATATTTTTCCATGTAAACCTAAAGTGGCGTATTTCATAACTCCCCATGCATGTGTACCATCAAGTTCTTTGGGAGATCAAATACAAGAAACATTATTATACTATTTGTGATCAATTTTTGGCATGACTACATAGGCTCATATTTTGCGAAGAGCGTTTAAGGTTAACTAAGGAAGCCATAACGCTGATTGGGTATATTGGAAGGTAGTACTAGATAGAGGACTACACCTATTTGAGAATTTTCAATGCCAATGCATCACCATAGTTATTACCTAGGTTTGTGCCAAATAGGTTAGTTCTAGGAGAAATTTGCTACTATATTGTGATGCAAGATTCAATTTCTTATTTTCTTAAAGAAGTCAAAAGAAAATTTTTATTCCATATAAATTTAGCCTGGGTCAATACCACTTGAAATATCCAAAATAAGCCAGAAAAGGAATCAATGCCACCCTCAAGTACAAATTCTTCCAAGGAAAGTTCAGAAGACATGACCCATGAGGTCTTGTAGCCAAGCATTGTGACTTGATCTCCCTGTCTTGTCCATACTCTCATGAGCAATGGAAGGATGAAATCCCTTATAAAAATTATGGATATTGGGAGGATTTCTAGGCTAGGATGAAATCTATGGTCTTAGTAGAATTCACTACCATGTCCCAGATGATAAAATAGAGGAGATAAGACATAGATTATCTTAGGTGGAGAGAATAAGAAAGGAAGTGGAAGAAGCATCGAAGGGTTGAAGAGATAAGTTTAAGGGAAGAATTAAAAAAGAAAGCAATTGAGGATGAGCACATAATATAACAACAAGAGGATGAACTTAAAATAAAAACTAAGGAGGAGATAAGGAAAAGACAACAAGAAGAAAATGTTGAATTGGAATTAGAAAAGAAAAGGAAAACATTTGAAGCATAACAGAGGAAAAGGGAACTGAAATATGCTCAAGAGAAAAAAATATTAGAAGCTGAGATGAAGAGAAAGGAAGAAGAAGAAAAAATCAAGCAAGAAGAGGAATTAAGAAAGAAGAAGGATGAACAAAGACTCCTTACTGAGGAACAAAAGAAAAAAGATGAAGAACAAAGGTTGTGGGATGAGGAGATAAATAAATGAGAAGAGATGAGATAACAAGAGTAAAATGAAAAGAAGGAAAAAGAGAAGCTAATTACTAAATAAAAGAGGAAGAAACAACTAGAAGAAGGAAGGCCACTACACGATAGCAAGCAAAGTAGTCACCTCCACCTCCAAGTAATGTAATAGACTTGTTGGAGGGAGATTTTGATACTTCAAAAAGACTGAAGATAGAGGTAAAGAGCTAATGATGGAGAAAGTCCACACTCTAGGTATCTTGGAAAATGTCTTATCATGGGTAGATCATCCAATTCTATAACCTTTGGAAGAGGTTACATATCTTGAATCTATAACCTACAACTCTTGCTAGCAAGCTATTATAAAGATAACTCAGAAAAGAAAGAGAGTGAATGTGGATAGCTCCATTCTTTTCACCATTAAGGAATCTATGGTAGATACAAATAAAGAAAGACTCAATGACTTATTGTCTTTAGGGATAGTTATCTCACATACCATTATTGACAAGGCCAATTCTGAAGCAGAGGAAATCAAAATCCTTGGAAAACATATTGTTATGCTAGAAAATTAAGTCAAGTACTACAAAGGACCCTAGGATGCAGTAAGTGGATTGATAGAGGACATCCTCAAGGAGGACAAAATAAATGACCAGATTATAAAATATTTCATCACTAAAGCATTTGAGTTATAGGGATTAAATATTCAATTATCCATTTTATAAAAGGAGAATCTTATCTAGAAGGAACAACAAGCCAAAGTGAAAGATCATATAAATTTCATTAAACAAATTCAGAAGAGCCAAGTTCATGAGGATCACATAATAAAAATATTAGATAAGGAAGAGTTGGTTAGGATCGAGCAAGTGATGAATTAATGGGGAAAGTTAGCTAATGGATCACAAAAAATAATAGAAGATGAATGGATGGCTTGCATTAAGATATGGGACTTGATCAAGGATACCACTAAATGGAGCAGGTTGCCCGATTTTGGAGGGGTTTTGACCGGTCAATGAAGTGATGAACCAATTCAAGGAGATTGCAATGAAATGTGAGGTAGAATTCAAGATAATGTCCTCATTGGAATGCATATACTTACATAGGTTTTTGACAAATGAAGTAATACTAACAACTTGACTAGAGTCCATTTCCCCCAAAATGGAGAAGTATATCAAACTATTTGAGTAATAAATTCCAATGTTGAGTTGACCCAAAGAGAAACGCATGTTCACTCATAAAAATATATGTGATGAGTTTTTCAACCAATGGGGGAAGTATGACGAGGAACATCCTACAATGAAAACTTTGAGTTCACCTAAGATGTAGTGGATGAGAAAGTTTTTTCATTGTTTTTTTGTTTTAGTCTATTATTAGATGATTTTTTTCATATAAATATGTAAATCAACCTCTTAGAAATGCATTTTGGGCTCTAAGGTGATGGTTGTGAATTGTATTGAGAATTATTTCAAAATTAATTTAGAAGCTCTCTTTTGGAGGTCAAGGACATTTTTCTAAAGATCTTGTTGTGGAATGTTTCTAACTTGTGGATTATTCTACTATTAGGTTATGTCTCACATGTCTAGTAACAACTTCCTTTCTATTAAGTTATCTTGTGTGATTGAGTGAATACTTGCTTTATTATTTTCAACCAATAGATTAGATGCTCTTTAATTAGTCTCTCATTTTTAGTAATCTGTGTTTTTTTATTTAATACATTTACCACTGTAGAATTAATTTAGTAGCTAATTATGAATCAAATGAAAAATCATTGTGTGATGTTCCTATAGATCCCCCCTTTCTACAATAGTTAATTTGTCTATCTTGGGAACATACTTGTAGTTGTATTCTTTTTATAGAATTATTTCTTGGGAGAATAAAGTTGCAGAATTATTTCCATCCATTGTTTATGAGACTTACCTCTTTGGGATAGGTTTCTTTAAAACTCACTTAGATTATATTTATTTTTTGCAGTTTACATATAATAGAAAAGAGTAAAAACATGAATACATTTGAAACACTTTATAAATACCATAGAATGGTTGTTGGTGTTGGATCATGTTGTCATTGATGCCAATAGTTTGATTGAATGATGTCAATTGATTGACCGATGCCAAGGGATTGATTGATTGATGTCAAATGAAATATGTATTGTCCTTGATGAGAGTGGATAGATGTCAAGTGGAATCATAGTCATATGATGTCATGCATAGATGAAGATAGATTGATGTGGTTCAATGAGTTTTCATCGATATGATGCATAGATGAAGATGGATCAATGTGGTTTCTTTGATATATGATGCATAGTTAGATTAATCATTATTGTCTTATCAACCATTGATAAGGTGTACAAATGGATGAACTCCAAAGTGGTCCCCTTATGGTGAAAGCCCTCACAGGAAGACGCTTTACGGTTGAGTTATCCTAGAAGTATGGTTGGAAAACCCATGCTTATATGTGGAATAATGAGATGAAGATCAGTGAAGTTGTTGGTGAAACTATCCTAGATGGATAGTGTTTGTCATGCCATTTCCGGTGGTATGTGGAATGTCACATAACTCCTCATGGTTTGATAGTTATGGCCTTACAAAGTTGGAGGACCCTCATATGTTGGCTTGAAGCCCCAAAAGGTCAAAGAAGTCAAAGTTCCTTAAAAGAAGATATCATTATTTAAATGATAAATTGAGGTGAAAAAATCAAGAAGGAATATTTAAATGATAAAGTAATGGAGAACTTTCTAATTATGGAAAGTGGTTAACCCTAAAATGAGGAAAATAGGTTAAGTGACCTAAAAATGGGTTAAGTGACCTAGAAGTGAGTTAGGTGACCTAGAAGATGAAGAGTATAAATAAGAGGCAAGGGTCTCTTGTGAAAGGCATATTTTGTGTGTATCTCTTGATCATGTTCCGAGAGAGAGTGTATGGAGGATCTCATGGACACACCAAAGTTTCGGCAAAGTCTGAGATCATGACAACAAAAGTCTTGGAGGTTTAGAAACCCTAGTTTCTGAGGTATACGCGGGCTGCAGTGGGCCATGATGCATACATACGTGGGTTGTATGAAGATAGGGCGCGTACAGTGGATCAAGTGATGAAGACTTGTGGTTGAGCTAATGACAGGATCTTTAAGACTGAAGAAGATTCTAGATCTGCATTCTATGGGCTCAGAAATGCCATAGAGATTCTAGTATGGTTATATTGTTGTCTTGATGGATACTCTTGTTTGTAGTATGGTGAATGCTTAAGGAATTCTTGGTATGGCTGTTGTGATGTGGTTTATGTTGGTTTATGGAGTGAGCATCACTCTTATGATTTAGTTTTGATATGATTGTTATAGTATGTTGATTTATTATACATGATTGAGAAGCATTCATATTGTATGGTTGAGGAGCATCAGTAAGTTGTTGGAGAGATTGGATGTGTTGTGACTGGTTGTGGGTCAGTTTGGATAGTGGAAGACAAAAGAGAATGTGATTGCAGGTTGTAGAGGATTTGAGTGTGTGAAGTAAAGCAAAACCCTAGTTGCTCAGAAGTATATGCATGTTGTATTATAGACTAGATGCTTACATACACGGGCTTTATTACTAGTAGGGTGTGCACATACGCTTGTTGCACTACCGACAGGTCAGGTACCTATGACAGATTGATATCTGTTGAGGATTGTTGCCTCATCTTAGTTGGTGTTGAGGGTGTAAGGTGAGTCTTGAATTATAGAGCTAGTGCTCTTGTAGAGTTGTACTCTATTCAGTTGTTGTTAAAAAACCCCAAAGATTGTAGTCCATAATAAAAAGAAAATTGTACATACATCTTGTGTTGTTTGTGTTCCTTTTGGTGATGACTTGTTGATGATATATTGCTGATATATGTTGCTGATATGTGTTCACATTTAACTGGTTATAAATGATAGGAATGAGTAGTGAGTTAATAGTGATTGCTAACTAATGATTTTTGTGTAAGAGGGAAGTTTTGGGAAAAAGAGCCCTACACTGTTCACCCCCCCCCTCTCAGTGTAGTCAGTGTGTCCAACAATTGGTATCAGAGAAGGTCTTCACCATAAGCCTTAACAACTTTGGAGGAGATCCATGGAAACACAAATGGATGATGAAATTCCAATCCTTGATGAAGAAAACTATTCTACTTGGAGAATAGAGATGAGAGTGCATTTTAAGGAAATGGGAATAGGTATTTGGAAGGCATCCATTGGTGGATCAGTTTCTTTGAAGAACAAGTCAAAGTTTGCATCTCAAAGGGAAGGAAATAAGAATGATGCATTGCCTCTCAAGACCATTCTTAGTGGACTCTCAAGCCCTATCAAAGAGAGCATGGGACAATGCACTTCTACCAAGGATCTATGGCTAAATATAGAGGAGATATATCAAAGAAAGAAGGAGAAGGAAGATATTGAAGACCACTCCATCAAGATCATTAAAGGTAAAGAATCTCCAAAAAATCGTGATTGCATTATTTCTAAACGTGAGCTTGAAAACATTTCAAATGAAGATAAATAATCAAGTGATGATAGCACAAAGGAAGATCTTGAATACATTTCAAATGAAGGAAAAGAATCATGTGATGATGTTGGCAAAAAGGAAGATCTTGAAGATATTTCAAATGAAGGTAAAGAATCCTCAAAGACCCTTGATTGCAATGATTCAAAATGTGATGATGTTGAATTTTTCTCTACAAGTGAAGAAGAAAATCTAGAGATAGTTTTTGTAGAGTTTGATGGTTGTTATCCCATGGAAAGAATAGAATAAGATCTATTAGAACTTCAAAAGAAGGTTGAAGATGGTTTATATGAATATAGAAATGACCATTATTATATAAACTATAGCTATCTTTTGGATAACACTAAAAAGTTTCTTAAGAAGAGTCAAAGGCACATATTGAAGTTAAGGGAAATGCTCAAGGAACAACTAGAGAGTAAAAAGACTCAATTAGAAGAAAAGGAAGAAGAGATCAACAGACTAAAGAATGAAAAAGAAGATAAGAAGGTAGATGATGAGATTAGAAAAAATTTTAAACTATTGTTCATCTCAAGACCCAAATTGAAGAATCCAAAATGGTAGAGAAACTATTGAAGAATCAAATAAATGAAAAGGAAGACTCATGTCATAAGTTAGAAGTTGAAGTTGTTGATCTTAGAAAGAATGTATAGAAGTCAAAAAAATTCTTGAATAACTCATAAATCTTGAATGATATCTTGGAAAGTCAAATATCGCCAAATGATAAATCAGGTCTTGGATACAAGAAAGAAGCTACACATGTTGAAGCAAGCACCTCAAAGAAGCATGAGGTAAGTCCCTCAAAGGATGAAGACAATGTTTCCACACAAGGCAAGGAAAGTTTCAAAAGAACAAAGTAAGGAAGACTTCAAGAAGCCATCTTTACACCTCAAAGAAGATGGACACCAAAGCAAAGGTATGAAAATGTTTTTCATGGTCAATGTTATTCATGTAATGAATATGGTCACAAATCTTTGGAATGTAGATCTTATGCAAGGAGAGATAATAGAATATTGCATAACACCATAAGGTGTTGGAGATGTGATCAAGTAGGACACATTGTTGTTCACTGTAACACCATGAGATGCTACAGTTGTAGTGCATTGGCCACAAATCCCAGGATTGTTGGAACATAAGAAGAAAGTCCATGATGAAGACTTCACATAGCATGACTAGAAGAAGGAATGAAGTAAGGAAGGGAGACATTTTTGAAAATATGGAAGCTCAGAGCTCAAGTTCAGAGAAGCAGGGTCACCTTCAGAAATGGTTGAAGAAGATTGAACAACCAGAGTAGAATTGAATCCTTAAGGGAAGCTTTAGTATGTCATCTACTGAAGCATACGCGGGTGACAGTGGTAACAGTCGCGTACATACACAGGCTAACCTTGAATAGGCCATGTACATAATTGAGTTGTCTGTGCAGATGGTCGCGTTTATGTGGTAAAGCCTTGGGAAAAAGGCAATGCACTTGGGTTGTAGCTTGATGTGATGGTATAACTCTGTGTTGCAGGGTTTGACATGGTTTGTTGCAGGTTCCAACACTAATTGTTGTAGCTTTTTATGATTCTACATTGTATTATGTAAAGTGATGAAAAACATAATGAAAGGCCATCTTGGATGCATGGAACTAACCTATGAGTGTGGATTGAGACATTTTTTGTTGAAAAACAATGTTGGTTATTGCAGTGAAGTTATGGCACATTGGTTATATGATATATCATGATGATGCTAGCTAGAGATGTCATTGATCCATTGAAGCATACTACTAGTATATGTATTGTTGGATGCTTAGTATTTGTTGTAGTGAATGGAGGATTGAGGCTGATCTGTTGGGGTATATGACTAGTGCATATTTGAGTTTCATTGATATATCTTGTGATGTATTATTGGAAGCTTACTTGTTGGATATCTTGGTGCATGCATTTGGCATATGGATGGGCTACATATTGGGACTTGTAATTGGTGAGTTGATGAGGTGATCATGTTGTACATCATTGATGAGTCATAGCTTGATCTATAGTTGATGCATGATTGGTACATTTCTAGTACATTGGTAGAGGAACCTACTAGCAGTTGATTGGCACATGGTTTATGGAGGATTTGGAATACATGTATGAGTATTCATCATGTTGTGGTATTGGTGCATGGTTGGCATACTTTTTTGGTACAATAGTGATACATGTTGATGTACATGTTTGGTATATGTTTGGATGATGATTACTTGGCTAAAAGTACGTCATTGGTATTACTTGATTAGCACATATTTTGGTACATGAGACATTTGATGATTGTGGCACTTGATTCATGGTAGAGACATATCATGAGAGATATGAAACTTGTTTGGAATGTCGGTAGATGCACATTGTTTGGCATGTTGGTAGATGCACATGGTTGGCATATTGGTGGATGCACATGGTTGGAAAATTGGTAGATGCACATGGTTGGAATATTGGTAGATGCACATGATTGGCATGTTGATAGAGGCATATGGTTGATACATTCCATAGATAATATATTTTGGCACATTGTATGATGTTGATGTACATGGTTGATGTACATGGGTGTTGTGCATGATAATCACACATTTTGGTACAGGATGTACTTGGTTGATATTTTTCTCATGATTCTCTATTTCATTGTTGACATATATTTTGTTTCATGATGTTTGGTATGGAATGAGTTTGATGCATGAACAGGTCCAAGGATCGTCATGTGGTAGCATATTGTTCATCTTGTAGAGAATATAGGGGGCGACATACCCATAGGGGGAGTCAATCATCTTCCCATGATTCTAGAAGGAGATATTTATCTGATGCATACTAGGAAAGAGCCCTATATTTGAAGAAAGCGCACAGAGGCATAATTCCAGGGGGAGAGATGGTCACAGTGGTAGTATGAGCAATGTATATTCAGAATTACATCAGAGTGATATCCCTTGTTCAAAAGGGGAGAGATTATTCAGAGGAAGATCAAAGGCATTCAGACAGGGGGAGCATCCCCAAGGAGAGTTCAAGCAGGGGTAGTAGCCCCAAGGGGAGAATGACCCTTTAACATTGATGTCAAAGGGGGAGAGATAGTCACATTGATGTGATTGATGATTATTGATGTGGAGAGATAGTCACATGGATGTGATTGATGAATATTGATGTAGAGCATGCCTTGTCTACATGTTGATATCGATGATTGGTGTTGACATCAATGTTGGTATTGCCATCAATGCCAAAGGGGGAGATTGTTAGATCATGTTGTCATTAATGCCAATAGTTTGACTAATTGATGTCAAGTGATTGATTTATACCAAAGGATTGATTGATTGATGTCAAATGTAATATGTATTGTCCTTTATGAGAATGGATATATGTCAAGTGGAATCATAGTCATATGATGTCATGCATATATGAAGATAGATTGATGTGGTTCAATGAGTTGTCATTGATATGATGCATAGATGAAGCTGGATCGATGTGGTTTCTTTGATATATGATGCATAGTTAGATTAATAATTATTGTCTTATCATGGTTGATAAGGTGTACAAATGGATGAACTCTAAAGTGGTCCCGTTATGGTGAAAGCCCTCACGGGAAGACACTTTATGGTTGAGTTATCCTAGAAGTATGGTTGGAAAACCCATGCTTATATGTGGAATAATGAGATGAAGATTAGTGAAGATGTTGGTGAAACTATCCTAGATGGATAGTGCTTGTCATGCCATTTTCGGTGGTATGTGGAATGTCACATAACTCCTCATGGTTTGAGAGTTATGGCCTTACAAAGTTGGAGGACCCTCATATGTTGGCTTGAAGCCCCAAAAGGTCAAAGAAGTCAAAGTGCCTTAAAAAAAGATATAATTATTTAAATGATAAATTGAGGTGAAAAAATCAAGAAGGAATACTTAAATGATAAAGTAATGGAGAAATTTCTAATTATGGAAAGCGGTTAACCCTAAAATGAGGAAAATAGGTTAATTGACCTAGAAATGAGTTAAGTGACCTGGAAGTGGGTTAAGTGACCTAGAAGACGAAGAGTATAAATAAGAGTCAAGGGTCTCTTGTGAAAGGCATCTTTTGTTTGTATCTCTTGAGAATGTTCTGAGAGAGAGTTTATGGAGGATCTCATGGATGCATCAAAGTTTCGGCAAAGTCTAAGATCATGACGGCAAAAGTCTCGGAGGTTTAGAAACCCTAGTTTCTGAGGTATAAGTGGGCTGCAATGGGCCAGGACACATACATACATGGGATATATGAAGATAGGGCACATACATTGGATGAAGTGATGAAGACTTGTGGTTGAGCTGATGACAAGCTCTTGAAGACTGAAGGAGATTCCAGATATGCATTCTACGGGCTCAGATCCATAGAGATTCTGGTATGGTTATATTGTTGTCTTGATGGATACTCTTGTTTATAGTATGGTGAATGCTTAAGGCATTCTTGGTATGGTTGTTGTGATTTGGTTTATGTTGGTTGATGGAGTGAGCAACACTCTTATGATTTAGTTTTGATATGATTTCTATAGTATGATGACTTCTTATACATGATTGAGTAGCATTCATATTGTATGCTTGAGGCACATGAATAAGTTGTTGGAGAGCTTGGATGTGTTGTGACTAGCTGTGGGTCAGTTTGGACAATGGAAGACAAAAGAGAATGTGATTGCAGGTTGCACAGGATATGAGTGTGTGAAGTAAATAAAAACCCTAGTTTCTCATAAGTATACAGATGTTGTAGTATATACTGGATGTGTACATACGTGGGTTGTACTACTGGTAGGGCACATACATACGCTTGTTGCAGTACTGACATGTCGTGTACCTATGACAGATTGATATATGTTGAGGATTGTTGCCTTATATCAATTGGTGCTGAGGGTGTAAGATGAGTCTTTCATTATAGATCCGGTGCTCTTGTAGAGTTGTACTCTATTCAGTTGTTGCTGAAAAACCCCAAGGATTGTAGTCCGTAATAAAAAGAAAATTGTACATACATCTTGTGTTCTTTGTGTTCCTTGTGGCGATGACTTGTTGATGATATATTGTTGATATATGTTGATTATATGTGTTCACATTTAACTGGTTATAAATGACAACAATGATGAGTGAGTTAATGGTGATTTCTAACTAATGAGGTTTGTGTAAGAGGGAAGTTTTTGGAAAAAGGGCCATACACTGTTCACCCCCCCCTCTCATTGTAGTCGGTGTGTCTAACAGTTGGACCATAACCTAGATGATTATTCCATTATGTTGTGGCCACAACATCCCCCCTTTTTCTTTTTTATTTTACAAGTGAAAGGAAAGGGGTCCCCTACTAAAATTTCAACCCTAGTTTCTAATCCTTTACCACTTGAGCCTAATGTTATGTCTTTTCCTACTTTGAGGGAGTTGGAAGTTTTATATTGTTGGATGATTTTTTTTTATTGGTGCTGATTATTCCTTTAGATATAATGATTTCAAATGTCTCCATGATGATTATTGACCTATGATGCTTCATTGACATTTCTTTCAACTATTCATTGATTCTAAAGTGTTTGATGATACTATGTGGCTGCAAGTTTTGATGTTCTATTGCATGTCTTAGATGAGGTTGTGGCTAATTATTTGTAGATTGACTAATTCAAATTCTGCATCCTCTTTCTAACATGTTATGCTTCATGACTTCATACTTATTCTCTCGCATATGGATTCTACTCTTCTACTTTGAATTAGCTTATGGTGTCATAGGGAACTCATCTACAGTCACCATATTATTGTTCAATAAACCTAACACTCTTATAAGTTGGTTTAAAGGAAGGGAATATATTGTTTATTGTATTGGATAATCTTCTTGTGATTTCATGGTTGATCTCATTCTTTTGTTTTGCAGGAGCAAGTTTGTATAACACTTTGTTTGCATAGCCACTCTAGGATTGAGAGGCCTGTAGGGAAATTTGTTCATCCTTCTCTAGAATCTTGACTTTGATCCTTACTTACCTTCCCCTTTTCTTATTTCCCTGAAGTCCTAAGCTTCTAAGGCTGTAGGATCCAACTTTACTGTAGAATGTTTCCTAAGCCTCTTCGGATTGATGTCTACCGGATTCTTCTTTTGGCCTTCTCTCTCTCTTGAAAACTAGGCCAAAGGAATATTGGGTTTTTCTCCTTCTTTTCCTATTTTATTTTCTCTAACAAAATCTGACCTTTTCTTCCAACTCCCATGTGGCATCCGCGTGGCTCACACTCTCCTGTGTCATCTGACATGGCACTAACGCTGATGTGGCACACACCACCTATCCTCATCATCGTCGGGATTTTTCTTGACTCTTCTCCTCATCCTTTCGATCACGTACTATGACAATGATGTCAAAGCTTCATCTTCCATGGAATTCACACTCTTCATTATCAGAGTCCTTCTCCATCGAAGTACGTCTACTCCTACTATCACAACTCACTTTGACGACCCTCCCTCGATGAGTGGTTGGGATTTCATCTCACTTGCTACTCGATTGACAACCTTCATTCATTCTCAATGTTGATTTGCTTATGAATAGAGTACCCACAGTAACGAGATTTATTTATGTTTCTCAGTTAGAGAATGTTCCTTCGCTACCTCAGATTGAATATTTGTCTTCTTCCTTCACATAACAATGTTGTTCACAGTTGAATTCTTTGGTGAATTACGCAACATTTTTTGAAGCTAAGCCCCTTTTCCTTCCAAGAATCCAACATTGGAACCACATGCTTATTACTTTGAAAAATTTTGTGAGCTTAAACCTTGAGCATATTGCCAAAGTGAAACTCTCTGAAGCCGTCGATCGTTTCCCTGAGTGAAAGTTTAGATTTTATTCGCACAATAGTATTTGGGTTAAAACTTTGGATGGTCGAAGTTAACATTTCGAATGGTCTCCTTCAGACTCCGAATTAATTTTAATCATGACCATTGATTGTCACTGAAAGGATGATCCAGATATTTCGTATGCAAAACGAATCTATGGGGTAATATTCTTCGATACCCCGTGTCAATACCATGAAGCTTCACAATTTTTTGGACACTGAATAATCAACTTTGAGTGCGTGTCATCACCCCTTTTTCTGGCTTTAATCTTCAGCATGCGAATCGAAGAAGGAATATTCTTCGATTCGTTGCACTGGGGAATTGGAACAAGTTGTGAATATTCTTCAATACCCCTTGTCGATACCTTGAAACTTCACAAATTTTATGGACATTGAATAATCATCTTCGAATACACGTCATCTTTTTTTTCGGGAATTAACCTTCCACATGAGAATTGATGAAGGAATATTCTTCTATACCTTCACAATGGTATGTTGGAATAGGTTGTGAAATGGCTCTTCCAGTGGATGATGTAGATTTCTCTAAATCTCCCTCTCGGAGTTAATACGTCGAGATGGGAATTGAACAGGAGATAGGAATACTTTGATGCGAAGCTCCGAACAAACACTCTCCCATTTTTCATAGTTTGAAGGAAAACTAACCAGAACCATTGATCTGGTGGGTTTTCCCTTTTGCCAGCTCGTGAATTAATGGTCTAGATTAACCCACAGGACTGGTCAATGGCTGTTGAGTGAGAAATTTTAAACAACCAAATATTTTTCTACAGGTGTCGGAAGAAGACATGTGATACCTTGCTGGAAAGGTATTAGAAAAAGGAACGCATTGATGCAAGTATCTAGGATAGAAGGTCAATATAAAATGACAGAAAATGCAGAAAATGGGCACCCACAGATTTGCAGGGAAAATTGGCCATCCCAACTTTAGGAAGCCATATTTGGAGCTACCAGCAATGAAATCAGGCACATGAGGGATCAATGGAAATATATAATATTGAATAAAGGGATGATATAGGAGTTTCTAGTAGATTGAAAGTAGAAATGGACTGTAAATTAAAAACACTGGTAGAACCTGAATTCAGATGAAAAAACCTGGGTATGCTGACTTCAAATCATCATATCCTGAGTTGTAGGCAATGAAATCGATCCATCAATAGCTCAATGGAAATGTAATACAGAGGAGAATAAGACACAATGATCATATTTCATAGGGAAAAGACAGAAATGCCCAGAGACTTCTAAAAAAATAAGATAATGCAAATGGAAAGAAACAATGAGTGTTTTTAGATAGATATCATTTATAAACTGTCCAATAATGAAAATAATGACCCATGAGTTCGTTAAGTTTGTTTGTGTAATGCTTACATGTGTCCATTTTTGAAATGAGAGAAAATAAACGGAAGGAAAATGAAATGAATAGTGATGAGAAATGAAGAGTCTCTCTCTTGCTTTATAAAAAAGAACTCATGGAATAGAGAGAGGACTTTTTCAATTTGTAACAAAAGATGGTACTATTATCTCTCAGTAATAAAGAGCAGGAGGCATTTTGAAGTCATGATGGTTAGCAAATGCTTGTGGGGCTATTCTATACTTATATTTGTGTTTTAAGTTTTCCGGGTATTGATCATATGAACTATTTCCATGTTTAGTAACTAGAATCCTTTTTTATTGTGATTTCTTATGAGTGTAGGGATGATGTTATAGATCTCCTCTTCAACTATTTGGGATGATATATGTAGTATTATCGTGTTAACATGTATTGTTTGGCATGAACTATTTTTGCAGCCCAAGATATCATCTTAAGTTGTGCTCATCTTCTAGTTTTTTCTCCCGGGATATATTAGAATTAGTTAGAGCTAGATTAGTTTTTTTTTAGTTAAATTATCCTTAGAATTAGTTAGAAATATTTTATTTTTTTTGGAGGGGGGGGGAATCATTGTCTTTCCCCTTTTTATTATTTTAATTCTAAGTGGAAACGAGGCCCATAAACTCACGAGAAACGCTACCCCAAATGAGAGTAGGTCTGATTGGGACCTTCCATCGTGCATTTTCCCTCATCTGATGGAACATGTCATTCTGGCCCATTAACATAAATGACGCTAGAAGGAGGGCCATATGACAAGCTGATCCTGTGGAGTCATTTGCATTGATTTTTTGTTTTAATTTACTAATGGCTCCATCCCATATCCCTTTATGGAAGTGTTTTTTTGGTACATACCTCCCAAACCTCCTAGAAAGATTTTATATTTCTTGTCACAACTTAGATTTGATGGCAAGGGTGAAATCTATGCATCTGAACATGCTTTTAATTTCTAGAAATTTTTTGGTTCTCACATTATTACTGATAGAAATATCATTTGTAGGTTATTCACCCTCACCTTTGCAGGTCGGGTCAAGAGTTGGTGCAAGACCTTTCCAACTACCTCAATTCACACATGTGAACAATTTATGTGTGAATTTTTTCATGATTTTGAGAGTTATTGTTATGATAATTTGTGTGCAGAGATATTAGAATTGAAGAAGAATGAGAATGAATATCTTAAAGATTTTATTATCAGATTTAACCATCTTTGCTATAGTTTTCCTGTGGAAGATAGGCCCTCTAACAATGATTTGATTTCATGTTTAGTTTATCTTGCTAGTGAAACATATGAGTTAGTGGATGAAGAATCTAAATCATGTTCTAATGTTCTTTTATATGTTGATTTAGATTTAAACAAAAATGTTGAAAATGCTTATGGTTTGGACGAAATTTATATGTATAGATATTTCTTTACTATGGGGGATATAGATCAGATATACTTTTTTTTTCAGAATTAACCTATGTATCCTACCACCACTCCATTCCCCCTTACCTTCCTTGTGATGAAAATGAGACCTCTTGTGTTGTAACTTCAAGTTCAATTTTTTCTATAGCTTCCCAAGAGGAGGGTTTTCATGTTGATAATGAGACACTTCAGGTCACACCGATGGTTATGTCAGGATCTCATTATCATATCTCATTTTTTCCATCACAAGGGATGGAAAATGAAGCTATGGGGAAAAACTTGAATGATGATCATTTTTTTAATAAAAAAATTATAGACATTCATGAAATGAATCTTTCCTCACCCATGGATAATTTGGAATTAATTCCTCTTGATTTGGGTTGTCCTATTGTTACAAATTCTCCTTGTATAACTGACATAAAGCTAGAATGTTTTTCTATTGTCGATGCATCATTTATTGAAACTTCGTGTTCTAATGATTCTTGTAATTTGATCCTCTCTTATAACTGTGAATATGCTTTAGAAGATATTTTAGATCCTCATGTTGTGTAGGAGCAAGACATCCATGCTAATTTGTTCACTCAACATAAGAAATAAACATACAAGACATTTCTCTTGTAACACAACAATCCACTTCTAGTTTACAAGAGAAAAACTATCTTAAGGAAGAACATGTTGATTGTGAAACCACACCTAATACAGAGCCCACTGATTCACAATCATCCAATGATGTTTTTAAAGAGGAGGAACTACCATTTAGGGAGTCACTTTCTGAAAATCTCTCTTGTTCTAGAGAAGCTTTTCATTCTCTAGATTCTTCCACTTATTTCTATTTATATCCTGATCTTTTTAATGGATTAATTTTACAGGAAACCACCCACCATATGACTCAAATAGAGTCAATGGGGCTGACCCTTTTTGAAGTACTTGATGGTGGTGATAAACATTTGGAAGATAGAGAGGAAAAGGCCTCTTCCTATGGACTAATTATAACCAAACCTTATTAGTGTTTTTCATGGGATGAAGAGAATTTTGTAGCAAATGAATATCAAAGGATGTCTTCGTCTTTCTCTTATTCATTTTTTATCAATAGAGAATCTTCTTGTTCAAATAGTCCTTTAATTAATATTGTTGATACTAGTATGTCTCACCATTGTGTTGCCATGGTCGATCCTAACCCATACATATCATATGATCTCACTAGTCTATCTCAAGTAGTTGGTTACTTGAAGTGTGATTCCATTGAGGCTTGCCAAGATAATGAGGCACTTTGGTCTTTACTGATGGTTATGTCAAGACCTTATTCTTTTGGTTTGTCTTCAGGGATAAACAACTTTGTTGGCACATAGATTCTCTAAGCGAGCACACTTTATATAAACTCTATGCACGATTCTCACTTTGCTACTTTCTATCGAGCTCTTTCCATCAATTCTATGATAGAAGTGAAATTTTGTATGATAGAATTGAAACATGGTCGGAGAGATCTTACTTGGAATGATTTCCCATGAATTATCATTGTCACATATTCAATATGGTGAATGGATTTTATCATGCTTTAATTTTTCCTACTTTTAGTCCTATGTCTTGAACATATGTCTACAGGCTTGGGATTACTTGGGTGGCTGCATTGGCATTATGACTTTACATATCTCATTTTTCAGCCATTAGTAGCGTAGGATAGGAGTAGAATGGAATAAATTAGTGTATTTCCTTTGCATAATATAGCTTTCCTTCCTAGTTTTTTTTGGTTAGTTCTCTGTTTTCCTTTTCTTTTATTTACTGTTGGCTAATCAATAAATGAATTCTCAGAAAATATGGAAAGAAATAGAAGGATTGCCCAATAAATTTTCCTTTGGATGGATTTAGATTTTAATTTTGATGTGGGGAAAATTTACTCCATTTCATTCTCAAATTTTTCTATGTATTGGGAAATTGCCAAATCACGAATTTTTATGCATGATCACCATATCAAAGCATTTCCAATGCATTGTGGCATCTTGCAAGTGGGGTATTTTAAATCAAGACACCATCCATTCCCTCTTGTAATGAAAAATGAACACTCAGGTTTTTCCTATATTCACATCTACATGATTCTAATGGGAAAAGTTTGCTTGGATGATATACTCTTTAAGTTATGATTTTGATGTCCCACACACATTGAATCTAAATTTTGAGTATTGAAACTCTTCCCATCTAAAAGTAAAGCCACTCCAAATCAGTATAATATCCTTAAATTATTATTTTTCCTCGGTTTTGGAGTTAGCCAAATATTTTCTTTCTCATCCACTCTTTTCTTTGATCACTTTCAACCAACATGAATTTTCTGCATAGACTTTTTGTATAATAAGCTTAGCTAATTTCTTATTTTCATTTTAGTTATTTTATGTCATCACTTGTAGTTTTAATTTTTAGGCATTAGCTTCCATTGTCCTATTCTCTATTCAATAGGTGTTTTAAGTACTGGTCTTTTTTTTACGTTATAACTTTCTTCACCCAAGATTCCTCTCTTATACAATAGCAAGAGGAACAAGACATTGTGTCCAGAGATCCAAATCTCACAACAATCATGACACTAAAGTCATATGGTAAAAGGAATTTTGAGGGAAAGAATGTACTTCTCATATCTCAGGGAGAAGGCTATGATATTTGATTAAATGTGCAACTAACGAATACTTGATAACTGCACTGAACTTCACACAAAGTCTTTTGACAACCAACTTAGTTTAAGTTTATTTTGACTTACCATGATTTTCCTAGAATTAGTTTTAATTCCAGTCCTTACTTTTTATTTGGATTATTTTCATTTTAATAAGTTAGTCATTTGAGAGGAGGATTTCTTCCTGAACTATTTGAGAGTTGATCACAACGTTCTTTTCTATATGTAGGTCAAGAAAATGTTTTTTGCAACCATCAGCTTAGAATATTTCCTTTTGAAATGAAGGCAACTTAGGAAAGTGTTCATCTTAGATTCCTTTGCAACATTTTTGTCGCCTACTCAATAACTAATTAGAAATATATTCTCATTCATTTACTCTCATATTTTTTTTCTGATCTAGTTGTTGTTTGGAGACATTTTACTGACTATTTTGATGACCTCCATAACTGTGATTTTCCTCTTTACTTTACTATATTGAATTATTGGGATCTATGGGGTTATTGATGATCTTGTATAGAAAACAGAAAATGACGCTTGAGTGAGAAATATGAAATATAATTTCCGTTATTAGAAAATTCAATGTTTTTAAAATTGCAAAGGAATTTCTTATGTCAAGAAATCATAAGAGCATTTGCGTTATGGAATATAAACATGAAATTGGATTTTGGAAAGTTCTACATTGTTAAGTGGAAATATTGTCATTTAATTCCGTTGTAGTACTTGCCCAACTATTTAATTTGTCAATCTGAGGTTCGTAGGCTTACGAAGCACACACACTATATATGCAGGACTGAAGTAGAAGTAATGTAATCTAAATTTCTAAAATGAAATTAATCTAGGAAAGCATTGAAAGACTAACTAGGAAAGCAGGAAATTAATCTAAGAAAGCAATACAACATTTGAAGAGTTGAATGACAAAAGACATATGTGAGCTCACACAATAATGCTATCTCAAATTACATTACAAGAATCAAATGACAATCATGAAAGAATAACAATAAAAGAATCAAAGCTTAGAATCCCCTTCTCCTAATTACAAGACTAAATGATGAATTGCATGCCTCTCATGAAGAGAGAGCACTCTCTTATATACATGAGTGTCATAATGATAGATCCACTATTCTCTCAACCACTCTCAACTACTTTCCCATTATTACAAGATATGATCCCTTCAAATCCTCCACACATATCTCACATATCTTAGATAAGATATGCCAACCAAATCCTCCATGATCTTCTCTCTTTCAAATCTTCAAGTTTGAGGATGTAATTCGAATTTGAAGATAGGTGGTGAATTTTGACTTTGTTGAAATCTTCAAATATGCCTGCACACATCATCAAACTCATCCAACTTTGATATATAATGAAAATATGTTAATTTATAATAGTTAATCACAAATTCACTTATAATACTAAAATGAATACAATGGAAAATAATAAGGAGAAACCCAAATATCATTATGGAAATGGTATCATGGAAGGTTAATGGGACGATGAAATGTAAGGAATAGTGAACGAAAAGGTGGATGAAAATAAAACATTTTTTAGGCCCAACATGCCACCCAACTGAACTTGTTGCATGTCCTCATGCAACCATGCATCGTTCTTCTTAAGAACTTTTGACATTTAAACTATGGCTTTGATTGATGATGCCCTTAACAATGAATGTTTCCAGGGTATGAAATACAAGAGTAACAACATGTGAGATACATGAGTAACAACTTACATTTTCTTATGGTTGGTTCTTGTGCGACAACCATGAATACAAAAAATGTTGGTTTTTGTGTTAACAATCATTCATTTCACTTATTTATTTTCTTACTGCAATAATTTAGTCATATATTCACTGGAAATAATAATAAGCTCTCAATGTGCATAAGAAAGCATCAATGTGTATAAGAAAGCCTTTTCTTTATCTTTATGAATTGCCAATATGTATATCAATCGAAATGAAACAAAGTGTCATTGGAGAAGAAATGCTAATGAATCATAAATGGAATGATGAGATGGTAAAATGGAATAATGGTAATGAATATGTAGTGAATATAGGTTCCCTCCCCCCCAACTGAAGTGGTTTCATATCCTTATGCAACTTGGCATAGGTTATGAAAGTGAAAAAGGAAATAGAGCATGGTGAGGGAATTTTCAAAAGTTATTCATTACTAACAAATAAGGAATTACATGATTAAAGATTAGAAAAGAACATACCTCCACTTACCCAATAATGATGATGAACAATGCAATGAGAATATGGTTGGTGCTAGAGCATGGAAGATGTCACTGTTGCAGGATCATGAAAATGGAACTACTAATGTTGTTGCTACTGTAATTGGATCATGGGAAGTGAAGGAATCTGAACTGCTACTGCTAAGTCATGAAAAATGTGGAAGGTAAAGAATATGGAACTGTGGTACTCTCATAGATTTGACATCCAACTGATGTAACTGTTGAGGGGATCATGAAAAAGTGTATATTCTTCACCCGCTACAAATCGATGGTACAATTCTAGTCATGTGAATAAATGTGTCGATGTCGAGCATGAAGAGAAATCATTGGATTACCGGCCATTGATGAATGTCATTAACCAATGCGAGACAAACTCACCAGTGATGTCAATGAGTGTCAAGGTACCCGAGTACATCTTGCGAAGTGTGAATAGATGTGTTTATGTCGAGCCACGTGCAAGATCTAACGATCAAGGGACAGTGATGTATTCCCATGATTGCTAGTGAGAGAACTTTCCATTAAGGCATGCAAGCCTCTAGGTACTCAAAAGGAACTCTAGTCTATATCCCAAATAAGGTGTTGAGGTCGATGGGGCAAGACTTGTTGAAAGGTGGGCTTTAAGGAATCCCACATTAGTCAATGCGAGTTTGTATAAAAATATTTGGTAAGACTGTATGAAAGATCTCAGTAGCAACAGTGTTTATGGAAAGGCAATGTAATTATGGAAAGGGAACTAAATGGTTTTATTCGTAAGTCAAACTAGAATGGAAGGAAAAAATGAACTGGAAAAGATAAGGGAAATGATGTATGCAACTCAAAAAGATAGGCATGTGTGAAGTCATGAAATTTAATTCAATGGAAGATGGGCTTCAACACCAGGATGACTAATCAACTATGAAGGAGAAATGAGATAGTGTCATAGCATGAAATTTGGCAAAATGCAGAAATATGGATGTCGCAGCATGTAAAATGGAAAAGTAGAAATGTTGGTGTAGCAACATAGGAAGTGAAAACTAGTGTATCAACATGGTCACTGTGTAACAACAAACAACAAGATGTGCAAAAAGTTGTTGTGTAACAACATCGTCATGAAATGTATAATGAATATCAACTCCTTCAAACTATTTATGAAAGCATGTTTTTCTGAAATATTTTGTGATTCTTGAAAATCACGTCAGCATTAAAATTAGTCGTCTCTGATCCTGCAAAAATCTTAGTACGAATCCTGCATGAAAACTGTGAGAATTTCGAAAAACATATCATGCAGGAATAAGTACGAATGCGGTAAATCAAAGAAAATAGAATGTGTTTTGATACCTATTTTTATTGCGCTTGTTTCATCGTCGATCGCTACGTGAAATGTCTTAAGAAAAACATATTAATGTTAAGCGTAAAAACATGTCTTGACTATCATTTTCAGGAATGAGATGTCCATTTACAATTTTTTGACAATGTTTTTTATTTTTATAATTTTGATTTTTATAATGCTTTTGTGTGTTTCCATGGTTTTATAATTTTATTTTATTTTTATTGTTTTTCTTTGTTTGTTTTGTTGTTTTGTTTTATAATAAAACAAAACAAAAACATATATATAATTTTAAATTATTAACAAACAACGAAATAAATGTTGTTTGTGTTATTTAATTAAAACAACGAGGCACTTTTCTTCAAAGTCACCGTTCTCGGTACTACAAATAAATTTCACTTGTTGAGTCAACTGGAGATCCTCAGGACTTATGATGGCATGGCTTGAAAATGACTCCAATTTACCAGTCACTCTATCATCAAAGAGAACACCAAAAGCAAGCAACATATTAGCTGTATCCACTGCATAATTGGCATAAACAGTCTCGTGCATGCCCAACATCCCCAAGATTTTCTCATGAGAAGATGGAAAAGATATCAATCCCATTAAAGTACTGACCACCAGAATGCCTGTATGATCTACAAACTCTCTGAGTTCCTGGATAGCATTGAAGCAACCCCCACTGACATACAGGACATGTTTCTTAGAGTTAAACACCAAGCGCATGATCTGTTCTAAATGAGAAATTTGTGGGGCCTTTGGGAGTCTTTCCATATATCCATAAAGTTTTATTACTTTGTTCCAATCTAGAACAATCATATGCTACTAAACATCCTTTGGGATATCAACTAAAACAGGTCCTGGCCTCCCAGATGCTGTGAGATAAAAGTCCTCTCTGATGACTCGGGGAATATCATCAACATTCATGATCAAGTAATTGTGCTTTGTTATAGACCTAGTCACCTCCACAATGGCGGCTACCCTCCTTCATCATCGTCAATCTTACTGATCAGATGGAACCTTTCCAATGGTATGCACATCCCAAATAATAAGAAAGTTATTATGTTAACTAACAGAAACATCTACTTCCAAGCGAGCCATCCTTGGAATACGACCCAGTGTTCATCAATCATGACATTGATCATGCAGAGACATGGAATCCATATTTGATTTAGAAGTGAAATCATGGGCGTATAAGTCCTGAGATGATGCTTCGGATGCGTCTCTTCGTTTCTGCTCATTATACCAACCGGTTGGAAAAGCAATGAGAGAAGCTCAAAATAAATTCAGAATGCTTCTGATCTGCCATTCTGTATGATTGGTGGAAGAGGAAAACTTCCTCATTTGGTTTTTGAAATGTTCCAATGCATCTGAAAACACAACATAACCCTTTAGTCGAAGAATTTGAAACCCAGAGGAAGTTGTGTTGAGATCAGTCCAATGCCTTTTTTGCTCCAATAACTGTAAACATAATGAAGGGAAACTTTTATCTCAGTTTGGAAATTTCTGTCGATCCCCAAATGTTCAACATTATCGACCATCCAAAGGTTTCGAAAGATATCATCGGTAGGACTCATTAATTCTCCATCCGCCATCGAAAGTGAATTGAATATCTCCCTTACTTCCTCAATAAATTTCTCAGCACGTTCACCATATGAAGATGCCCCATAAGGTGATGAGAGAGATTGTATGAAATTATCGTCCCACAGGTTCGAATGATGATCTCCTATGCATCTTTGTACACCATCATCAGATACGACAGTGCTCAAACTCGTGCTCTTGGAATCAATAAGAAATTATATCAATCCGGTCATGATCATAAGCATTGATAATATCAACAACGCAAAGAAATCCGGAGAAGATGTGAAGAGAATTGGATGCATCCAATCTCTATTCATTAATGGCATCGACTTTGGAACAAAATTTAATCATTTAATGGTGAAATGACTGATTGCTTCAGTATCTGGATTGATTGCACATGCACAATCTATGATGTAGTTCGATACGATACCTCTGAGTCCAGATCTTGAAAGTGAGTTCCTGATCTTCCCATCTCTCCCATATGCCACATCATGTAAAACAACAAACAACTGATTAATTTCAAATCCGAAAGCAGATACGATCATTTTGAAGCATAATTGGAGGGATACGTACTGGTTGTTTACTAATATAGGATGATGCGTTGGATCAAACGAATAAAACCGTGTTTCCAATAATAGGCAAGCTAACTAATCATCATTTTTTAAGCGATTGGTTTTGATTCAATTTGAAATAATTTGTTCAAATGAGGTGGATGATCGACAAATAAACTATGCAGATATAGGTAGTTGAAACTGTCACGAAGAATCATTTGAGCAAACACTTTAACCTATTCGCAGGTGTAGTTGCATTTTAACTTGATTTTCTTGTTCCATTACAAAAGATTAATCTGTTGGTTGAAGTTGGATTGTGAATAGAAAACAAAGGGTTTGTAATTCAATTAATCATAGTTTAGCACTGTTTTATCATGCCGCGACAATTCAGTGGGGAAAACTCATGAAATTGCAGACCATTTATTATTATATTTTTTTCATTTTGTGTCATTTTATCCTAACGCCACTATTGTTTTATTATTTGCAGATCTGCAAATTTATTCAATCACTGTTACAAAAAAAAACGTCATTGTTTCATCAAGTAAAATTTCTCTATAACAACATGTAAAATGTCATTGTACGAGCATGCTATAACATCATGTAAAATTTTTGTTGTATCAGTATGTTGCAATAGCATGTAAATTTTTTGATGTATTAGCATGCTGTAACAACATGTAAAATTTTCGTTGTATCAGCATGTAAAAATTCGGCTTTGTTTTATTCATCTAAATTATTATTTTTTTACTATTAAGCATGTTTGAAAAAACATTCATTCCTGAAATCAAAATCATCCCTATTTTCTAATCCTCGTGATCGCACGAAGCATGGAGGAGAGCATACTTATTCTAGGTAAAAGCAAAATCTGATAATGAAACAAAAACTGAAAATGAAAGCCTACCTACTCTATGCTAATTACGTCTTAGAAATCAGTTAGATGTAGTCAAATAACCAATGGATCCATTCACGTAACAGTAACAACAATATGTTCAGTGGAAATTTTTCGAATAAAAAATAGAATTTTACAAGAATGAATGAATCTAGTTGCTGTAATTGTAAATTAACAAAATTAAAAGAATGTAACCTGGTATTCGCTTGAAACCATCATTCGATATATCTTTCATAGGCATGATTTCCCTCGCTCAAATCATGCTGAAGCTCCTCATTGTTGTCCTCAAGTTCCTTAGATGTTGATTCCTTGTTCGTTTCTGGAGGAGTATTTAAGCTCGTGGCTGTTGTCAATATCTCCTCTTTGTGAGAAGAGGAGATCCCGACTTTCGTAAGGATCTGAGAAAGTTGTTCCAAGATGAAACTCATAGTTAAATCATATTGAAAAATGGGTTCTTACAACACCCAAATCAAAATAAAATAAAAAAACTAAAAATCACACTTGCTGAAACACATGAAAACCTCTTCACAGTTGCAAAACTCGAAATTGTAGAATTGGAATTGCTGGAATTGGAATTGCAGAAATTGAAAGTCACACTCTGCATGCTCTATCCCAAATGAGGCCAACGTCTTACCTCATATTTAGGAATAAGTTGGCAGGGAGAACATGAGGAGTCTCCACTCAAGTAGCTACTATGACCCCTTACCAACACATGCAGACACACTTGTAGGAATTGAAATATACACTTATGCTTGTAGAAATTGAAACACTCCCTACATGCCCTTACCCATATGTCACCTCAGAGTTAGGAGCATGACTAATCACACTTGCATGAAAATTCAAACTAAACTTCAATCCATCGTGCTTCCCTGGCAATGGTGCCAAAATGTTAGGCGAAAATATTGTCGTTTAATTCCATTGTAGTACTTTTCCAACTATTTAATTTGTCAATCCTAGGTTTGTAGGCTTACGAAGCACACACACTATATATGCATGACTGAAGTAGAAGTAATGTAATCTAAATTGATGAAATGAAATTAATCTAGGAAAGCAATGAAAGACTAACTAGGAAAGCAGGAAATTAATCTAGGAAAGAAATACAACATGTGAAGATTTGAATGACAAAAGACATATGTGAGCTCACACAATAATGCTATCTCAAATTACATTACAAGAATCAAATGACAATCATGAAAGAATAACAATGAAATAATCAAAGCTAAGAATCCCCTTCTCCTAATTACAAGACTAAATTATGAATTACATGCCTCTCATGAAGAGAGAGCACTCTCTTATATACATGAGTGTCATAATGACAGATCCACTATTCTCTCAACCACTCTCAACTACTTTCCAATTATTACAAGATATGATCCCTTCAAATCCTCCACACATCTCTCACATATCTTAGATAAGATATGCCAACCAAATCTTCCATGATCTTCTCTCTTTCAAATCTTCAAGTTTGAAGATGTAACTCGAATTTGAGGATAGGTGGTGAATTTTGACTTTGTTGAAATCTTTAAATATGCATGCACACATCATCAAACTCATCCAACTTTGATATATAATGAAAATATGTTAATTTATAATATTTAATCACAAATTCACTTATAATACTAAAATGAATACAATGGAAAATAATAAGGAGAAACCCAAATATCATTATGGAAATGGTATGATGGAAGGTTAATGGGATGATGAAATGTAAGGAATAGTGATGGAAAAGGTGGATGAAAATACGACATTTATGAGGCCCAACATACACTAACCCATTTTTCTAGGTTCCCAAAAAACTTGTTTGTGTTGCACTATATGAAAGAATTGCATGTGACAATTGGATTGGAGAATTGTGTCACACATATTTTATACTAATCATCAATTCTGGCAATCTAGTTTGTTTTTCATTTCAGATCAAAAAATCCGAGAGTTTTTTTTGTCGGTCTTGATATCATGGTTACCATTTATTGACTGATTATTTCCCTTGGATTGATTTTTGAGTTTTCACTGAAAACACTCACTTTGTTGCTACAACAGATTTATTGCTTGTTTATGGGTTTTCTTCTTATTTTTCAACCAATTTTCTTTCTTTTTTGATGACTGACAATTTAGTTTTATATCCCTTAGTTTAATTTTATTTTCCACGAATTTCATTTATGATTTCAGTCCTAATTTCTACTTGTACATCTTAGTTCGATCTTTTGATTTGATAGTTGGTATTTCCCCTGAGTTGAATTGGCTCTTAGCCTTCCCTGAGGATTGCTCTTTGAATTTTGGTGAGGGGTTGGTCAACTCTGGGCATATAATGAAGATTTTTATTACAATTCATAAGATGCATGGGTTTCTCTATCTAAGTGAACATTCATGAAGTTCTCAGTTGTAGGTATGGACTGATAATTATGGTGGAACACTTGTGCCTACTGAGCATACCATGATAATCTATAAGTATATGAAAGTGTCTATCCACTCTTTTATTTGAGCTTCATCCACTTCACATCAATAAAATGGCCATAATGTGATGGTTTTCGGGGATACCCATGGGTTAAACTAAAATGCATAACATTTACTCAGCAAATTAAAGTAACTCGTATATCACCTCGCTTCCTTCCCCCTATGTGCATATGCATATATATATATATATATATATATATATATATATATATATATATATATATAAGGGTGAGCATTTTTTGAAATAAAAAAGGAAGTTGAAAGAACTATCAATAGTGTGGGAAGTACAAGTAAACCCGTCGGGGCTATGGATGCTTGCTAGCAATGGGGCTATGCTTGTATGGTACCAAGGAAACTCCGTCGGGGCTATGGATGCTCACTGATAGCGAAGCGATGCTGAGAGAAGAGAGATGAGGAACACACTTAGGTAGATGTTTTCTTGTTCTAAAAGTGGAAACCCATGGTTGAATCAAAGCTAATATGAAGTGTGCATCCAATAAAATAATTTTAACTCATTATTTGGCTCTTTGAAAAGGGTGTGTTAGATTCCAAGTACTAGAAAAATTGGGTTATATCTTTTAGAATTTTGGCATCATTGTGGAACCCATGATTATTTGGAACTTGTATGCAGTTTGTTGAACTTATAGTTAAAACTCAGATCTAAAGTATAGGCCCTAGACTTATATTGAAGACATATTTGGTTCTTCTAGTGTGTCACCATTTGTTGTGGCCACAATAGCCCAGTTTTTTCTTTTTTCTTTTACAAGTGAAAGGAAAGGGGTCCCCTACTAAAATTTCAACCCTATTTCCTAATCCTCAACCACTTGAGCCTAATGTTATGTTTTTTCCTACTTTGACGGAGTTGGAGGTTTTATATTGTTGGATGATTGATTTTGATTGGTGTTTATTATTCCTTTCAATCTGATGATTTCAAATGTCTTCATGATGCCTATTGACCGATGATGTTTTGTTGACATTTATTTCGACTATTCATTGATTCTGAAGTGTTTGATGATACTATGTGGCTGGAAGTTCTGATGTTCTATTGCATGTCTTAGATGAGGTTGTGGCTAATTATTTGTTGATTGACTAATTCAAATTTTGCATCCTCTTGCTAACATGTTATGCTTCATGACTTCATACTTATGCTCTCGCATATGGATTCTACTCTTCTACTTCGAATTAGCTTATGGTGTCTTAGGGAACTCATCTATAGTCACCATATTATTGTTCAATAAACCTAACACTCTTATAAGTTGGTTTAAAGAAAGGGAATATATTGTTTATTGTATTAGATAGTCTTCTTGTGATTTCATGGTTGATCTCATTCTTTTGTTTTGCAGGAGCAGGTTTGCAGGACACTTTGTTCGCATAGCCGCTCCAGGCTTGAGAAGATTGTAGGGAAATTTTTTCATCTTTCTCTAGAATCTTGACTTTGATCCTTACTAACCTTCCCCTTTTCTTATTTCCCTGAAGTCCTAAGCTTCTAAGGCTGTTGGATCCACCTTTACTGCATAATTTTTCCTAAGCCTCTTCGGATTGATCTCTACCAGATTCTTCTTTTGGGCTTCTCTCTCTCCTGAAAACTAGGCCCAAGAAATATTGGGTTTATATCCTTCTTTTCCTCTATTATTTTGTCTAACCAAATCTGACCTTTTCTTCCAACTCCCATGTGGCATCCATGCAGCTCACACTCTCTTGTGTCATCTGACATGGCGCTAATGCTGATGTGGCACCCACCACCTATCCTCATCATCGTTAGGATTTGTCCTAACTCTTCTCCTCATCCTTTCGATCACATACTATGACAACGATGTCAAAGATTCATCGTCCATGGCATTCACACTCTTCATTATCATATTCCTTCTCCATCGAAGTACGTCTACTCCTACTATCACAACTCACTTCGACGACCCTCCCTTGATGAATGGTTGGGATTGCATCTCACTCACTACTCGATTGACAACCTTCATTCATTCTCGGAGTTGATGGACTTATGACTACAGTACCCATAATACATATATTTATTTATGTTTCTTAGTTAGTGAATGTTCATTCGCTGCCTTAGATTGAATCCTTATCTTATTCTTTCACATAGAAATTTTGTTCGTAGTTGAATTCTTTGGTGAATTACACAAGCGTTTTTTAAGCTAATCCCCTTTTCCTTCCAAGAACCCAACATTGGAACCATGTGATTATTACTTTGAAAATTTTTGTGAGATTAAACCTTGAGTAGATTTCCAAAGAGAAACTCTCCCAAGGCATTGATCATTTCCCTGAGTGAACGGTCAGATCTTTTTTGTACAATAGTATTCGAGTTACAACTTTGGATGGTCGGAGTTAACACTCTGAATGGTCTCCTTCGGACTCTGAATTACTTTTAATCATGACTGTTGATTGTCATTGAAAGGACGATCCAGATATTTCATATGCAAAACAAATCTATGGGGAAAGATTCTTTGATACCCCTTGTTGATACCATGAAGCTTCACAATTTTCGAGACACCGAATAATCAACTCTGAATGTGCATCATCACCCCATTTTTTGGATTTAATATTCAACACATGAATCAAAGAAGGAATATTATTCGATTCTTTTCTTCAATACCGTTTCACTGGGGCATTAGAACAAGTTGTGAATATTCTTCAATACCTTGAAACTTCACAAATTTTATGGACGTTGAATAATCATCTCTGAACACATGTCATATTTTTTTCAGCCTTTAACCTTCAACATGAAAATCGAAGAAGGAATATTATTTGATTATTTTCTTCTATACCTTCGCACCGGTGCATTAGAATAGGCTGTGAAATAGCTCTTCCAATGGACGATGTAGATTTCTCTAGATCTGTTCAACGACTCGATCTCCCTCTCAGAGTTATTACGTCAGGATGGGAATTGAACAGAAGATAGGAAGACTCTGATGTGAAGCTCAAAACACACACTCTACCATTTTTTGAGGTTTGAAGGACAACTGACTAGAACCATTGATCTGGTGGGTTTTTCCTTTTGCAGGTTCAAGAATTAATGGTCCAGATTAACCCACGGGCTTGGTCAATGGATGTTGAGTGAGAAATTTTAAACAACCATATATTTTTCTACATGTGTCGGAATAAGGCTTGTGATACCTTGTTGGAAAGGTATCATATAGAGGAACACATTGATGCAGGTATCTAGGCCATATGGTTGACATAAAATGATGGAAAGTGCGGAAAACAGACACCCATGGATTTGGGGGGGAAATTGGCCATACCAACTTCAGGAAGCCATATATGGAGCTATGAGCAACAAAATCAAGAACATGAGGGATCAATGGAAATATAGAAAAGTGAAGAACAGGTTGAGATCGTAGTTGATAGCATATTAAAAGCAGAAATGGATCGAAAATAAATAAATAAAACACAGTTAGAACTCGAATTCGGATGGAAAAAACTCGGTCTGCTAACTTCAAAACATCATATCCTGGGATGAAAGAAATGAAATTGAGACAACAATAGCTTAAGTGAAATCTAAGAAAAAAAAGAATAAGACAAAATGATCACATTTTGTAGGGAAAATCTAGAAATGCCCAGAGACTTCTAAAAAACAAAAGATAACGTAAATGGACAGAAACAATGAGTGTTTTTAGATAGATATCATTTATAAATTGTCCGAGAATGAAAAATAATGACCCATGAGTCCGTTAAGTTTCTCTGTGTAATGCTTACATGTGTCCATTTTTGAAATGAGAGAAAAGAAATGGAAGGAAAATGAAATGAACAGTGATGATTACTGAAGAGGCTCTCTCGTGCCTTATAAAAAAGAACTCATCGAATAGAGAGAGAAATTTTTTCCCTTTGTAACAAAAGATGGTGCTATTATCTCTTAGTAATAAAGAGAAGGAGGCATTTTGAAATCATGACGGTTAGAAAATGCTTGTGGGACTATTCTATACTTGTATTTGTGGTTTAAGTTTTATGGGATTGATCATATGAACTATTTCTGTGTTTAGTATCTTGAATCCTTTGTTGTTGTGATTTCTTATGAGTGCAGGGATGATGTTATAGATCTCCTCTTCAACTATTTTTGATGAATTATGTAGTATTATCGTGTTAACATGTCTTGGTTGTCATGAACTATTTCTACAACCCAAGATATCATCTTAAGTTGTGTTCATCTTCTAGTTTTTTCTCCTGGGATAGATTAGAATTAGTTAGAGCTAGATTAGTTTATTTTTTAGTTGAATTAGCCTTAGAATTAGTTAGAAATCTTTGGGGGGGAATCTCATTGTCTTTCCCCTTTTTATTCTTTTAATTATGAGTGGTAGTGAGGCCCATAAACTTGTGATAAATGATATCCCAAACAAGAGTAAGTCGGATTGGGACCTGCCATCGGGTGTTTTCCCTCATCTAATTGAATGGGTAATTTTTTCTTGTCAACACATTCCAAAAATGGGAGAGTCTAATTGGGCCTCTTACTTGCATTTAATCATTAAGGTTTAGTATTGGGAATCTATCCCCCTCAATAGAATTGGTTATAGTAGGAGGGTTTGTTCATGTCATGTCATACAAATAGCCCATCCAAAACCTGAATTTCATACCTATGAAAATATCACACCTTAGGACTTGATACTGAGTCAATTCCATATGCAGTATCACTTGAGGAATTAAACACTTTTATACATATTACCAAGGCTTACACAAGGAATATCAATGCATTTCCTGTAACCCCTTTGCTTCCTCGACAATGAAATAGTTATTGAATGATGACTAGCATGAGAGATCATACTTTGGTTCATACCATAGAAGACTTGGTATAGTTATACTTAAAACAAATTATGCAACCATTTAGCTTAATTCATCCAACTCTGATCGACCTTGCTACACCCCCGATAGAAAGTAAGCAATATGAAGGACAAATAAAATGTTATTCTAATTCAAATCATTCAGAAGGCTTGAATTCTAATTTTGACCATTCATATACTAATTCACATCATTTTGATAGGGATCATAATTAGAATCAACCCTAGTTGGTTCATGATTATTTGGCCCTAGCTGATCATCTACATAATTTTCCCAAGCATCCAGATTGCCTGCTTCATATAATGTACCCGGTACCCTTTGTCACTATTGAGGATATGGGGTACTTACTGAAAAACAAAATTCACTTATGTGCTCTAATACCACTTTTTAATGTACCTAGTACCCTATTTTACTATTGAGGATATGGGTTACTTCTTGAAAACACAATTTTTCCACTTCCATACTTTTATACCAAAATTCATTCTGACCTACTATAATTTTTATGAATGCATGAAACATGACAAGAATTATTATGCAATATAAATAAATCATTCACAAATTAAGAATGAAAACTATTCATGCAACATAACAACATTAAAATCCATAATATACACAACATTATCTCAACAAAAATACAATAACCATAATACCTATCTTTATGGAAACAAGACACCAAATGGCTACAGTTATAAGCTCTCTATTGTCCATACTCTTTCTACATCAAGGCCACCCTTGAGTTGATACTATGAGTCCACAAGGATGAATTTATCCTATGGCTAGCTCTAGTACTCTCACATAGCCCAATTTCCTAACAAATCAAAGTATGTTAACTCCTACAACAATTCCAATCCACCGGCTCTCTTTGCCCTCAACCTGTACAACCCAAGGAATGGGATCCCCTTCTCTGTTATGCAGTCCCTTGGGATATCCCACTTCCCTCTAGGGATTTATCATAGGTTGTCCAAGAAATATCTCTATTGGGGACTCTAAGAATGATTAGTTGTAATGGAGTTTCCTCAATGGAAATAATCTCTCATGCACATGGGCACAATTTCTTCTTAATTCTTGTAACAACCATTTCCAACATTTTGTTACAATTATGGTAGCAAAGGATCTCTCCACGACCTCCTGGAAGAATGATTTCAAAACATCCACCACATCAACCAAGGTCAAGGATTGTATTTTCATGTCCCCAACTTGCCACTTGGCTTCCTAAGAATCCTATGTACTTCACTTGGAAACTCACTCCAAGGTTATAAAGGGTACTATATAGGCTAAAGGAACTAGGATAGAGTGAGATAAAGGATTTGGAATAAATAATAAAATAATATTATTTACTTTATCCCCCTCGAGCACCTAAGTCCCCTCTCATTCCTCTCTTGTGGAATCACAACCCCCCATGTTCTTGTCCTTCTCCACCTGTAGCCAATGATGTATTTTTATTATTAATGTATAATTTACATATTTACATAATTGTTTGGCCCTCAACATTTCATCATATATACATATATACATTTCTAATCCTTGGATCAAACTTTGGGTATTACACTTCCAAAATATGACCCTGAACTATTTGTTCCTCTGGAATATCACATTAATAAATTCATTCTGGTCGTCAGATTAATGAATGTGAAACATCAATATGTGGTGTTTATAATTTTATTATGCACCTTTGAGAACCAATCTCATACTTGGTATTTTAATCTTCTTGTTGGATCAATCACCAATTGGGCTGATTATTAGAAAGTTTTTTAAAATAAGTTTGGGGAAGAAACTGCCACTAGTGCTTTGATGTCTGAGTTATTTCATTTAGTCATGAACCCTAAGGAAAGGGTAAATTATTTTGACCAAAGGTTTACCACTGTATTGAAAAAATTTAAGGATGGAACTCAACCTACACAAGAAATTCAAATCAAAGTTTATTCTAATGCCTTACTCACACCAATTTCTATGTTCATTAAGCGAGCATGAAACAACACATTAGCATCAACTTTTGAAGAATCCAAGAAGGTAGAATTTGAAATGAAGGGATTAAAATAAACCCAATAAATGTTGGGAAAAAAGAGGTTTCTCAACCAAAGAAAATCCTTATCTTACAGAGACCTCGACCAAAGAAAATTGTGGAAGGTAAGGAAAAAGATTCCATGGATATGAAGAGAATGAAGAGAATGATAAAAACAAGTATGAAATGAATTCATTGACATAAAAATGAATACTAAATAAGGGAATTCAAACTAAAGACCATATAAACCTTCCTTTAGGATACCTATTCCTCTTAAACCCATTGAACCCCCACTCGAAAATTTGAATATCAATTTAGAGGGGTTAGCTATAAATAATTTGTGGAAATATCATCAAACCAATCATTCAAAGAAAAATTGTCCTAAATGCATTAACACCATGAACATGGTGGAAAATAGGTTTCTATATGGATGCATACAAGTAGAAGAATCTAATGATCCAATTGAGGGAGAAAAGATGAATAAAATAAAGATCAACCAAGTTAATTGGCCATGGTTTTGTGGGACATAATCCCTAGTTTCCATATGTGACTAAAGAATAAGAATCATTAGAGGAGGAATTACTTGTTCAAAGTTATTATCATACTTGAAGAAAGGGACCAATGAATCAACAATAAATCGCTTCCCAAACTCTAAATACTAGAAAAACTTGGACCGTAACTCCTACTGTTAGGAATTCCTCTAGTACCCCAAATACTAGTAAGCCTTTGATCAATTAATAGATCCCATGGAATATAAAATTGTTGAGGATATAAAGAAGATAAAAGAAAATATTTCAATCCTTGACATATACAAAATATCATAACAACAAAAGTTATTTCTTAATCCTTTGAAAGGCATGGATGGACAATGAACAACTACTGCTAAGAATAGTATAAAACAACAAGTAATAACCTGCAAAATGCTAGTATCAATGTTTCTTTTCTAGGAAAATAATCTAATTCTTTGACCCCTCCTTTCACATTAAATTTTGAAGTATTCAATCGGGATGTGCACTAACTATTTGGTAGAATCAGGAGCATCCTCAAATGTCATGCCATATTCTACTTGCATAAAGCTAAATGAAACTCCAATGAAGTGTGCCACTCACATTCTTCAACTTGATATAATAAAAGTCAAATTCATTGGTGAACTAAAAGATGTATTCATCCGAGTAGCTTCTCACCCAAAAGTTTGTTCATCAAATAATAGATATCCCTGAGGCCTACGGTCTATTGATAAGTAGAGTCCGGTCACAGAAAAAGCCAAGATTATGTTTCCTGACTAGTCACATATTTGGCTTCGATGGAATGTACAACCAAATAATATTATCTAGATTGATACAATGTTTGATATTGATGCCGCTAATGAGCCTTCATCGTCTGAATTTCCAATTACGGGGAATTATGTTCTAGATTCTTATTTCATTGATTTCATTGTCGAAACTTCCCATATACCAAAAAACCAAAAAATAGAATTGTTGGTGCGAGAATACAACTATGACAAATCAGATTATAATATTAGTTTTTTAAATTATGAAATGTTTATTTTTGAAAAAACTCTGAATACTGTAGACACAAATAAAATAGGCATCATTTATACCCGAGACATTTGGACTTTATTTTTCAACGACTTCAAATCCCAAGAGAGAGATGGACATGGTTGTCTTCTTATTGATCCCAAGGGTAAATACATTTTCCTATCACGTAGATTAGAATTTAACTATACTAATAATACATCTGAATATGAGGTACTTGTATAGGGTCTGAAAAAGGGCATAGATTTGAAAATTGAAAAAATAAAAGTATTTGGAGATTTTGAGATAATTGTTCGCCAATAAAAAATACAATACATTTTAACTCCCCTCATCTAAAAAATTATCAGTAGGTAGTTCACAGATTGATTGATAGGTTTGTTTCTTTCAACATTCAACCTTTGAATTGTTCTATATGCCTTCACTTATATATATTGTTACAAACTATAAGGTATTCAAAGGTGACAAACAAATCACTGAATTTCTCACCAATAGAGAGATTTTAAATACTTAGCCATAAATGATGAAGAATATCAAGCAATTCTAGAAGTTGTTAGGGAACAACCAATTGAGACAAAATTGCATACCATGCCCAAGGGAGTGGTTAATTTAGAAAAAATATTTGATTTTCAAAATGAGTTTAAAGGACCATCAAACATCAAGACCAATAGTTCCACTCTAGGTTATGAAGTTATCAATTTCAGAACTATTGAAAATACAAAAAAATATAAATCTTGGTAGAAGTTGTCTTGAACAAAAAAGACATGCTTACATAAAATTTCTCAAAACATACCATGATGCTTTTGCGTGGGCATATGAAGATATTAATACCTATGACATCTGTATTATCCACACACCATCCCAATGAAGAAGGATGTGAAGCCATTCCAATAGAAACTTTGTAGGATGCATCCTTCTCTTGAGCCCCAAGTTCAGAAAGAGTTAAAAAAACTCATTGATGTGAAAACCATATTCCAAGTTCGACATTCTGCTTGGGTAGCCAACTTAGTACCAATTAGGAAGAAAAGTAGTGAAATACATCTTTGTGTTGAGTTCTGAAATTTGAACAAATCTTATGAGAAATAAAACTATTGTTTCCCATCCATGGAATAGATCCTACAACTTGTATTGAGATATAAAATGATTTCATAAATTGATGGTTTCTCACGATACAATCAAGTTATGGTAACTGAAGAAGATAGGTTGAAAACCACTTTCTAAACTAAGTGGAGTACTTTTGCGTAAAAATGAATGCATTTTGTTCTTATAAATGTCAGATAGATTGAAAACCACTTTCTGAACTAAGTGGAGTGCTTTTGTGTACAAATGAATGCATTTTGTACTTATCAATGTCAGATACACCTTTCAAAGAGAAATGGATATTGCTTTCTGTGGTATCATAAACCATAGTTTCATTATTTACTTGGACGATGTGACATCTTGCACATCTCACTCAGTTTTTTGAGAGATGTAGAAAATATGGGATTTCCCTTAATCCTAAAAAGAGTATATTTGCAGTCACCGAAGGTAAGTTTCTCGGGCACATAATTTCAAAAGAAGGGATAACTTTGTTCACATGGATTGCAATCTGAATTACACTGCATATCCATGTGGAAATATACCAAATAGTTGTTCATGGCCATGAATAGGAAATACAAAGCGGACACATGTCATAGGTTGTCATAGTCACGAACAAGGCCCAATAGAAACCAGTCTCAAAATCAATATGAAGATATATTTATACAATGGAGTACAATCTGATCTCCCATGATCACTGAAGTCATACAGGCACTGGTACAATGAAAGACAACAATAGATTAGGGAAGTTGCTACTATAAGATGGAGTTATTCTACACTATCTGTCGAAGGTGCAAGTCTACATCATGTGAATAAAGGAGTTGATGTCGAACACAATGAGACTTCATTTGATTACTAGTCAGTAAGGTATACCGTTAAAAAATGCAAGACAACCTATCGATAATGAAAGTAGGTATCAAGGCACCGAGTACATTCTTACAAGTGTGAATAAGGGTGTTGAGGTTGAACACTTGAAGAATCCATCGATCAAGAGACATTGATGTATTCCCAACTGTCGATGGTGGGATAACCTACCAATGATGACTGCAAGCCTCTAGGTACTCATAAGACTCTAGGCCTCATTTCCGGAATAGATGAGATGAAGTCAATGGAAGGAGACCTGCTGAAAGGAGAGCATTAAGGAATATCTCATCAATCAACATGAGGTACAAATCAATAGCTTAATGGTTATGAGGATCTCGGATGAATAGGATGTTCATGAACCAACAACCATGTGTGTCTCTCGCATGCACCAGATGCAAGTAGTGCATGAAAGAGACTCTCTGAATAGCAGCCAATGAGGAAGACTGCTAACAAAGGTGAAGAAACCACCAATAAGTCTAATGGCATCCAAGACACTACACAAATCCAAATGTGTGAATATATTTCTTGCCGTCAAACACAAGGGAAACCCCCTATTCAATGACTAATGAGGAGATGTTGACTGTTGGGTTCAAGGTTACCTGCCCATAATGAAAGTAGGACGAGGGTGCACGATAGGACTACAACTTCATGTGACTTTGAGACACACTGAGGGTATGGATGACATGCAAATTCAAGAGTTCTAAGAAATGGTCGACACGGGCTTATAGAAATAATTTGAACAAGAGCATGAGACATATGGATAGCTCAGGCATCATAGAATTGATGACAAAACTTTGTGATGCAAGAGGCATCAACAAAATCTCCATAGGGACTGGAAGAGTAACCAGTCGGGGGAGTAAACTCTAAGTAACGAGCTCAGCTTCCTAAGGTCATGCTAAACCCAAACTTTGGATGACAATGGACTCAAAATTTTGTGCTCTGTTCAAAGGTGACATGACTACTGCCAATATGAGATAATATTCTTTTCTCGCCCGTCTTTTTTTGTTTTTTCATAGGAAAATAAATGTTATGATATAAGAGAGGAAACAAGTGTCGTGAGTAAGAAAATAGCTCCAAACAGTGGAACATACCTATGCTCAATGCAAGGAAGTGCATGCGGGGCATGGACACTTGAGGGAATGTTTCCTCATATGGTACATGGTGTCAAGTTGCAAATGATATAAACAAGGCTCTGCTTGGATGGTGATGCAAATTCCTGAGGTAAGAGGCTTATAATGAGAAAGCAGGAACTGGGAATAGGCTCAATACTGCAAGAAATATGATGGAATGAAATTACAACTTAACTCCAAAGAATGTCCTTTTTCATAGATTTAGTCCCCTAGACTCAAAAAAGTATAAAATAATACCCAGGAGAACTCTTCTAGCCAATGTTGACTAGAGTGTTCCTTTTTCGTAATTAGTCTACTTGGTCTGAAAAAGGGTTAAACTTACACCAAATAGATGTCCTTTCAAATCCATTTAATGTGTGTGAAAGAGACAAGTTCACTCGACAATCTTTTTGCTTTTTTAGAGAGTCAAAAAAGAGCTTAACCAAGACTCAAAGGTGGGAGTCCCATAGGAGAAGGTCAGAATGCTTGTGAGTAAGAATATGAGATTCAAACACAAAGTCATATCAGAACTATAAGGAAATCCCGGTCATATGGAATAACTTATGCATGGGAACCAAATGGCACAAAGGTTCTAACTAGGGCACCCATGTTTGGTAAACCTCTACCACTTAATAACGACACTTCTAGTAGTAGTAGGAAGGTTCTGTGTTGCTAATAAATGGGTTTGTACCTAAGGCATATGGATCACAGTCATAGGATAATGCAAGAATGCAAAATGGAGTGACAACCTATCCTATATTCTAGTGAAAGAAAATACCTTCCGAAGGCATGAACGGGCGGTATGACGCTAGAGACCGCAACAAAATCCTGGAAAAACCCACCAGAACCAACTTTTTCCACTGTACTATTAGTCCATAAGGTCAAAAAATCAGCCCAAACTATATGAAGTGGGTAAGAAATTTCTACTAATAGTAAAAATAGACCATTTTACCATACCATTTGAGTTTTTTCACCCACATAGTGCATTTTAGGCCATTTTTCACATGATCTTCAAGTGTCTACTGCGGGAGATATGATCAACGGAATTGACAACTATCTAGACCAAGTAAGTTCCCTTCCCCTCCTCTTCATTTTTAGTGGTTTAAAATTCAAATCTAGTCCTCCTTTTTGAGTTTTAGAGGGTGCAAAATGTTAACTAGGGTGTACGTGGGTGATGGTTCATCGAGTCACATTCATGGAGGCATGTACGCGGGAAAAGCAAAGCCTGCCCACGTATATGTGGCCCTATATGCAACTGTTAACATTTTATCCTTCATACAAGTCTGCAAACAACTGTTTTATAACATTTAACTCAAAAAATGACTTTCCTTTGGAAGGATGCTGCTTGAATGGAGGGAGACGGAGCAGGAAGAGGTAGATGTAGCAGTGGAAATGGATGCAGGGGCCCAACTATCTTTAAAAAGATGTGTCCTTTATAAATTTTGGGCTCTCAAATGAATGAGGGCCAAGTGAGGTTACTCCAGAAGCTCGTAAACTATTGAGATCTGGAGATAGAGGCCTTCAATATCAATGGGAAACCATTGAGGATTGAAGTGGATGACATATATTTTATCACAAGATTGTCTCGCCAGGGAGAGGTAGTGAATCTCAAGGCCTAGGGGGCTGGGGGTGGTATGCTCATGGAGGAATACATTGCCACCCAATGTGTTGCAGGAATAGATAAAGTAGGGAGCCAACTCCCCCTCAGGGCGATTGAGAACTGAGTTTAAAGATCATCGTACTTGTTCTTACATGGATCTCGGGGTTGGCCTCATTGCACTATGCCTCAAGGCCATTCATGTTCTATGCGGTGGAGTGTTTACGACCCACTTTTTATGACTGGTGTACCTCATTGCTGGCTAACATGAAGAGCCAACTGACAGATTGCAAACCAGGAAGAAAGAGAAAATTCGGATTTGCTTCTATTTTGTGTACTTTTTTCTTTGAGAGGGTTTCAAGCTTGAGCCCTAGAGTAGAGATCATTCCACATGGACCACGTGATCCATCCATGTCATGGTGGACCGATGTGATGAGGCGGCTATGAGGTGGTAGGGTGCCAACCCCCTACAATGATGAGTTCTTTTTCTGGTGGCATCGACAGGTTATAGCCATTAGCAACTACTCTTATGCTGGGATCAACTATAGAGGGGATCCATATATTCCTTTTCCACCAGGATCCGCCTACAGTGATATTGGTAAGAAATTTGTTTTTATATATTTCATTTTTTTTGTGTTTTTTCAAAAAGAATAAAAAACGCCAATATTTTTGTATCGTATCAAGTATTAACAATTGATTTGTTATGTAGATATAGGTCTGCAAAGACTATATGGATTCCCACGACATCGGTGGAGGAGCCGGGGATATGAGCATGCGGGAGGAGATGCAGAGAGAGTGCTGAAAAATGTGCAAGAGAACTTGTCTCGATTGATGCATAGGATTCCTATGGTTCAAGTGGAGGATCCGTCAGAGGCTATGCAACGACAGGTGGTGGGTGTGACTCTTCTGACATATTGTGCTATCATGATACACATATGACACCACAGGCGTAGAATCCATGGCCATATATCTACCGGCCATATATGTATTTTGAGGGTGTGAGCCCCATTTTGTACTATGAAACCATATTTTTGAAAAGATGAAATATAAAAAATTTGGTCCTCGGCTTTACTTATAATGTTACAATGTGTACATGCATGGATGTTTTTTCTTTACTTTAGTTATGTGATAAATTCCAATCTAAAACATAATTAGCATATGCATCAGATACATACTTATAACTTCTAGGTATGTGATTATAAGTAAGAAAATCAAAGTATCGTTCCAAAATTCGTACCCATAGGAATCGTCAGAGTAGAGTAGGGTCTCGCACATGGTAATTGCCATTTATCTAACATGCAAATAACTGGGAGTCCAGGCGAACCTCTAAAGACCAAACACCATGTGAAATGGCGTCACGTAATAGTTCTATAATGGCACTATACTTAGCCACATTATTCGTTGATGGCTCCAGACAAACGCCACCTGAAGACACTAGTTGACCCTCGGGTGAGTAAATGACCCAAGCGGTGGAAGCCATGTTCCATGTATGATGACTAGCACCACTTGTGAATCCTAAGTAAATTCAAGACTCTATTGACATATGCCAAACAAGGGAAAACTTGATAAGAAAGCCGATGACACAAAGGAAAAGATATATATACACTAAGATACACTAGTATACAAAGAGTCACGCCCAATATTGAGGGCTCAAGCATAACATCTTTTAAGGTAGAGCCCATTTCTGGCCTCATCTAGCATATTCCCTTCATAATCCTCCAATTCATAGGCTCCTTTCTCTAAGACATGTCACATGATATAAGAACCGTGCCACATGGGGTTGAACTTACCTTCCCACAATGATTCTTTGGCTTGGTCATACAAGAGGAACAAGTCACCCTCAACGTACTGCCGAAGGCAGACAGACCTATCATACTGAACCTTAACACATTGTTTATTCACTTCAATAGTCGTAGAGGAATCTTGATGCTGCTCATCTAGATTCTCTAGGTGCACAAGGCGTTCTTCAAGATCATATGTGTCAGGTAGGAGCAATATTTCTAGTTTGAGGGAAGGGATTTCACATTCAATCAGAAGGATCAAATCCACACCATGTACTAACTGAAAAGGAGAAAAACTGATGGAAGTCTTTACCGAGGTTCGATATGCCCAAAGTGCAGGATAAAGCATTAGATTCCAATCATATTTACTCTAGCTGACAGTTTTTTGCAAGATGATCTTGAGAGATTTATTCACCGCCTCTACTTGTCCATTTTCCTAGGGATAATAAGGGAAAGAATGATCGTGCTTAAACCCCATTTTTTATGCTAACTCCTTCATCATTTCATTCTAAAAGTGGCTTCCATGATCAGTGACAATCTCCTTTGGGATTCTGAATCGGGCTATAATTTGGTTGAATATGAAGAATGTTGTCATCTTACCATCAAATTTAATGGTAGGGATGGCCTTTTCCCATTTAGTGAAGTAATCCACAACCACAATAATATGTTGATTCCCCCCATCCAAAGCTAGGTTACAGTTCATAAAATATACCCCCCACTTAGTGAATGGATTGACGATGATTATTGGGTGAACAGGGGCTAGATGGGATAACATTTTCCGAGTGAACACTTGGCAAGGGTGACACTTCTTGATCGCTTCAACACAATCTTTAAAAATTGACGGCCAAAAATAACCAGCTCGCAATATTTTTTGGGTTGTTGCAAGCCCAGATAAATGATCACCACAAGCCCCACTGTGATAGTCATTGTGAACCAACTCAGCTTCCTCGTGAGTCAAGCAACGATGAAAAATATTATCTATTCCTCAATGATACAAAGTGTCGTCGATGATAAGGTAATTTTTAGCCTAATGACATATACATCATCGATCGTCTCTTGACAGATGCTGGGATAGCTTCAAGGTTTGAAGATAAACTAGAATGTCTCCATACCAGGGTTACGAATATGAGATAAGGAATATATGTTCATCGGTAAATGAATCTTCATGAATAATGTCCTCATCTAGTCAAGGGAAGTCTGACATCAACTCGATAAAAACTAGCGATTTCTTAGAATTCGCCGAAGCAAAATCGAGATCAAATTCTTGCAAAATAACAATCCACTTATTGTATTTTCCCCTATGATACGCCTAGTAAGGACGTATTGAAATGGATTGATATATGCAACTATGGTAGTGTTTCAAAGTAATATATAATGTCATAATCTTTGAACTGCATGTACGACGACCAAGGTTAGTTTCTCTATGTGAGAGTATTTAAGTTCAGGACCGACTAAGTTTCGATTGAGATAATAAAAAATGTGCTCATGGATCTCATCGTCCTCTTGAACTATAACTATACAAATCATCCCTTTGGATGTGGTGATATAAAGAAAATAGTCTCTACTATAGTCTGGAGTCTTCAATAGAGGCGACGATACCAAGGATTTCTTAAGAGCATCGAAGGATCCCTTTGCTCGATCATCCCATATAAACAGAGTATCTTTTTTCAAAAGACACATTAAACCCTTATTTAAATTGACATAGTTCACTATGAACCGACGCAATAAGTTAGTCTTCCCCTATAAACCCTGAAGTTATCGAATGTTGTGCAGGGGAGGCAATTGAAGTATTTCCTCAACCTTCACAGGATCCACCATGATCCCATGATCAGAGACTAAGAATCCTTAAAGACGGATAGACCTAATGCAGAAGATGCACTTGTGAGGGTTCAAATGGATGTGGTAATAATGAAATCTCTCAAATACTAGTCAAAGGTGAGTGGAGTGATCCACTCTCTTGCAAGAGTGAGCAATGAGATCGTTGAGGTAAGCTTCGACAATATGCTTGAGATCGTGAAAATAAAAGGTCATGGCACGTTGGAAGGTTGTTCCGACATTTTTAATGTCAAAAGGAATTTTCCAGTATGAAAAATTACCTTAAGGACAAATAAAATTCGTCTTGTGTTGATCCTTGGGTTTGATTTGAATTTGATTATATCCTGAAAATCCGTCCATAAAAGAAAAAAAATTGCTTCTCGCACACTCATCGAGAATCTGGTCAATGAAAGGAGTCAAGAAGTTGTCTTTAGGACAAGCCTTGTTCAGGTATCAAAAATCCATACATATGTAGATGGTTCCTTGTTTCTTATTCATGGGAATGGGTTTGGACACCCATTCAGTCAAGGGAACCGGGTAGATGAAACCAACATTAAGTAGCTTCTCTACCTCTACCTTAATAGTAAGGGCCTTCCTAGGATTAACATCTCTAAGATGTTTTCAAACAGGTCTAACATCTAGATAAGTCTTGATCTCATGTTCAACAATGTTGGGGTCGATCCCTGGCATCTCTTTGTATGACCAAGAGAATACGTCACAAAATTCTTTGAAGAGATCAGTGTAGATATGAATTTCTTCAGGCGAACAATCCACACTGATATATACTTTTTCAATTTTTCCAGGAATTCGAGAGATGTCAATCATGAAGGTAGGAGAAATATTTTCCAAGTTTCCTTTGGCATAAATACCATGCGTATCTAGCGAAACCACAGCGAGACCAACCATCTCACACAAGGTATATCTAAAGTCATCCTGTTCGATCCTAACAAGTTATGGGAGAAAATAAGAGTGATGATGCATATTGTCCCAAGGCCTATCAGGACCATTCATGGCCTCTAAGATGGCTTCATCCCAAGGTAAAGTATTGTTGAGGAAATCACGTGAAGAAGACGATTAGGTGGCCCATATGAGCTCTCGAACAAGATCCTCCTCATCCATTTGCAAGAAGAAAGGATCTGGGTCAGCAATAGTGTTAAGAATAGCCTGATACACAACCTTTTTTGCTGACAGTGGCATTTCTATCCCAATGTGTGACTGACCTTCACACGATATAGTCAGGGAAGGTAGGGTCCAAGGATCATTGAAATAGGAAGTACGAAAAGGAACGAACCTCATTGATGACAGAGACCTACTAGAAATGGTATGAATGTGATGGATTGGTGCCACAAAATCAAATATACCCATGAGATAGGAATACATTCTGACACCAACATCCTCGGTTTCCTGCCAAGAATTGTCGATCACTTGGATTGAAGGCCCAATTGATGCACTAGTAATAATATGCACAAAGGACAATTGATCAATCATCACTATTTTTCCTTCGCGAGGAAAACATAAAGTGTGGAAAATAGATGAAATGACCATGACCATGGCATAAGTCCAATTATTCCCTAGTAGCAAATTATAGTCAAGGGGCACATCAACCACCTTGACATCAACCTCCACTGTCTTTCCACCTAACTGGATCGGAAAAGAAGGAAGAATTTCGTGGGATCAAAATGAATGACCATCAAATGTGGTCAACATATTCATAGTTTGGGATAGATTTGAAGAGCCAATGGATTTCCAACAGGTTAGGGACATCACATGTTGGAAAATGTTTAACAGGTAGCGTATGCTTGTCATTGATGGCAAGTACAACAGTGAAGATGGCATGAGTATAGGGAGAATGTAACAGACGGGCATCAGAAGCAGTTTGGGAAGACACTGCAGAGGATGGTTGGCATGCTTTATAGGCAGTATGCTCTTGTCATTGATGGCAGGATCAGAGTGTGCATCGATGGAAAAACAGGAACAACGTAAGCTTAGGAGGAATTAGCGCAGAGTCGAATGCAGTGCGTAGGTGTGCACCAGGGATGAGGTTAACTCATGGCTAAAGCTCAAGGGATATAGCGTACTTAGGATCACAAGTAGATCAAAGGTCGAGGCCTTTGACACTTAGAAATTCTTCCAAGTAAGGAGGATGCGTAAGCTTGGAGGAGAAGCATCAATGATAGTTGGATCCCATCCTGAATTCCCGATGACCGTCAGATGTCAATGTAGACAAGAGGAGCACGCAGATATGGAGGATAGATCTCAGGCGTTAGATCTGAGCACAGGGTTCGACCACCGTTGGATCGAGGAGAACCTGCACGTTCTTTAAAGTGCAAGGAGTAGAGGGCTCACAAAATCCTGAAAGAAGGAGGACCGTCCATCTATAGGCAGGACATGTGGGGATAGATCGTCAGGTCGCTGACTGGAGAGTCAAAGGAACGATGTTCCCTAACCTCTCGAAATCACGATATCTGAAATCGCGATTTAATCTCAGCCGTCATATTAAGGTTGAATCTGGACTGTTGATTCCAGTCCATGTCGGAGTTTCGGGGATCGAGAGTTGGAGATGTCAAGTAATATCATCCACAGAAATCTCGATTTTGTGATATGAAAAATCGCGACTTAATAGTAGTCGTTGAACCAAGATCAGATATGGACCATTGATCCAACTCCATATCAAAGTTTTGTGAATCACAACATGGAGAGGGAAAATAAAAAATGCAACAAGAATTGCGAAATCGTGATTTAATCATAGCCATTGAATCAAGGTCTGATCTGGACCGTCGATCTCAGTCCATTTTAGAGTTTCGCGGATTGAGAGTTGAAGATGTCAAAGAACAATAACCACAGGAATCCTGAAATCGCGATATGCGATATTGCGATTTAATTGCAGCCGTTAGATCAAGATGTGATCTGGACCATTGATACGACTCCATTACGGAGTTTCATGGATCGGGACTTTGAAGTGACAAAAACATTGAACTTCAAGAGTGTCGAAATCATGATGTATGAAATCCCGACTGAATCTGAACCGTCAGATCAAGATGTGATATGGACCGTCGATCCGACTCACGTCAGCATACCACGTCAGCTAGGAACACGTGGCACAACCAGGTAATGACAAGTGTCAGACTGATTCAACATTTCAGGCACATGTAAGTCACGAATCAGAGTGACACGTGGCAGTATTCAACACGTGTCAATCCACATGTGACGTCAGCAGATTTACACCACTTCAGAGTTTCAGAAATTGGGAGAAGGATAGATGTTGGAGGACGAGGAGGGGCTAAAGGGAATGAGACTTGTCGCACGGTCAGGTGGAGAACGATACAAAAGGTGACACGACAGGAGTGGGTTCCTTCATCAATACCCCACCATTCCGAACCCCCCCCGTATTAAAGGCAGAAAGGCAAGGGGGGTCCAGAATCGCTTGAGCACCGTTGATCTGGGCACTCTAATCCTAGCCACTCGAGATATGTGTGCCCAATTCCAGACCCCCCCCCTCCGCTTAAAGGTAGAATGGCAGGGGGGCTCCGGAATCCAATCCCGACCGTAGATCTGGGAGCACAGATTCTGGCCGTCCAGATTTTCTCGCTGCATATCCAAAAGGTGCATTTGTGCCCCAAACTTAGGAAGGCATAAGCTCGACTGCACCAAAGAAGACGAGGAGTCTCAACTGCCAGAGAGGTTGAGAAATCTCAGCAGAACACCCAGTGATGCTGGACGCATGGTGGAAAATGACCAGAGAAGCTGAAGAGTCATAATGATGATCAGACAGAGCACTCAAGTTATGGAGGAATTTGGTGCAGAGTGTGCATGCAGAGGCATTGCGAATATTGCATGCACAAGGAGCACAGGTACTATAAGAATGATGAACAAAGAAGAGATGGTGGTGGTGGTCATGGTGGAGGATTCAAGTGTGAGAAAGGAGGCATAGCGCAGGAGTAGAGATGCATGGTAGAGGAAGGTTGCATCAAAGGGATATGGTGCAGAGAGTATAAAAGGTAGAATAACAGAAAGTGCAAGTGGCATGCAGAAGACACTGATGCAGACAGGGCAGAGCAGCGTAACAGAACAACAACAGGGCTGGTAAGCCATTGAATTATTTTATATCGCTGTAGAGTTTCAGTAACAAAGAATTTATTAATCAGGGTGGTTGGGAGGTGCTAGGGAGGACTGGTGTCCTCAAAGGTTCAAGTGGGTGCTTGAACATAGGGAGTTGGTGCTTCCTTCTAGTTGGTGCTAGAGAAACCATGGAGTTGGTGCTTCCTTCTAGTTGGTACTAGAGAAACTAGGGGGTTGGTGCTTCCTTCTAGTGGGTGCTAGAGAAAACAGAGAGTCGGTGCTCTCAGCAAGTTGCAGCTTGCAAAAACAGAGGTTGTAGCGTCACAATGAGTTGGTGCTCATATGTATGATAATGTAAAGAATGTAGATAATACTTATCATATAAAGAAAAGGAGGTTTTTACCCTGTATGGGTTTCCTCGGGAACTATCTGTCTCTGTCTTTCTCATATATGTGACTGATGCTAGATGTGCCTTTGTTTATTTCATTGCATTATTGTGATCATCATTGAGTGTCTTGTAAATATGTTAAAAGAAGCATAATTGTTTAAGCACGGTAACAACTGATTCACCCCCCCCCCCTCTCAGTTGTCCAACATCACACACGTTGCAGCACATTCATCGATTACAATGCATTTGATGGAAAATTTCATGTACTCCACATGGATTTGAAAGGCCACGTGGTAAGGCAAGTGAGGCTTAACATCTGTGACGTCAAACTTAATAACCTTCGAGCCACATGGGTCTAGAGCTCCTAAAGAAGATAAAAAGGCATTCCTCTATGAAGGACATATCTGGAGCACCTCCAAATCCAACATCGCACAAGGGCTTTGACCCAGTTCTTTAACAATCAAATAGTTCTGGGAAGTTATGGCATTAGGATTGTGGGCAAAGCCTTTTAGTACTCCTTTTGGAATACGAGGTAGAGGTTCCGTCTTTTCAATTTGCAAGGGTGTTTTTGGAGGAGGGGAAGACTCTAGACCTGCATCAGTCTGTGAAGAACCATAATCCTGAGATTGAGTGGCTACATCAATCTGAGACTTAAGCATATTAACACATAGATGGTCACCTTCATGTGTCGAGGGGTTTTGATTCCCGCTTGATGCATTTCCGGTATTAGAGGACCCCGAATCCATGTGCTAATTCTATGGAAACAGATTGGTCAACACAATGGGAAATTGTGATAAGAGCCTCGAGGATTCCTTGATTTTGGGGCATAGGTGGGTAAGGTGATCATATTTACAAAGTTTACAAGGAAATTTCATCTTCCGTTTTTCTTTCTTTCCCTCACCATCATTATTATTTGATTTATCATTGTTAATGTCGTCCTTGGCTTTGTTATTATTTTTCCCACCCTTATGATTATTACCTCGTCCTTTCCTTCTATTCCCTCCTGGTTGTTGGTTACCATTTGGGTTGGCCAACGACTATACAGAATGCACATCCATCGACTAAGTGGGAGTGGAGGACGAAGTCGAAGCTTGTCATGCTACAGGCTGGCTTAGAGACAAATCCTTCAAATGGTTTGTCACCAAGTCTGTAGACTTAGCATTTGTAGAGCCTATGATGCCATCGACACGAGGCCCAAGATTTTTTCTAGGGTCATAATTCAACCGTGATGCGTCAGGAAGAATTTCATACAACATCCCAGACTGAGCATATATGAGGTCCAGTTTCTGGGCTTTGAAAATAGCTTCTTCCTTAGATGTTACTACGAATGTAGAAACATCCTTCGAAATATAAGGTAATAAGGACTTAAGGAACAACTCCAATGGAAACTCTAGAGGAATGTAGGCTTTAATCAACCTCTTCCATCTACGCCACTCTTGGATATGGTCCGAGATATGTGTTCCTTTATCTTGGTGAAAGGCTGACATAAGTTCTATGCCGACATCATAACAAAATGACAACTGGAAGTGGTTGAGAAAGACCAAAATCATCTGATTGAAGTTTTCATATGTTCCCTCGGTAGCTCAATGTACCATTTCACTGCAACCCCCATGAGGGTGCATTGAAATAGTCTCAAATGAACAGAATCGTCATTAAGAGAATTGGATGAGCACCAAAGATGAAAAGTAGTAACATGATCACCCGAATCCGCACCAGTCTTTCCCTTGAATTTCATAATGTCTGAAGAAAGCTTGGTGGGGACGGGGGGCCATGACGGATCGTGATGCACCAAGTCATTCATTAATATCGAAAAATATGGTAGATTAAGCATGGCAAGAAAAGGGAGACGGGGTTGCGGCGTCTGAGCCCATGCTCCCATGAAATATTGGTGTTGAGGGATTGCAGGCCATCTAGGGTTGTGGTATATACCATGGCCCTGTCTGGTACAGTAATATCCTTCTCCAAACTAATTCATAAGAGGTTGTATGGGAACCATACTTGCATGAGAGACATAATGAGGGTTATAAACATGGCCCTCAGCTAGAGGAGCTCTAGTCTGGGGCTTTCCCATAGCGTGAAACTGACTCCCTCCAGGTGGAAATCTGGAGGATAGAGGTGTATTTGTCATAACAAATGTGTTTGTCGGAATCAACATGGAGGAGGAAGGGGGAAAGGATGGAATATAGGAAGTGGCTTGTCCTCCTGGTTGAGTACTCCATCCAGGAGCATTGAGACTAGGATTAGACCTGAAAGAAAAAGGAGGCTGACCCCCAACCGTAGGATTCATTTGGGGAGTATGACCTCCACCAAGCAAGAGAGGAGAATTTAGAGGGGCCTTGCCCCCAGGTCCAAAACTACGATTTGCATTAGTTGCTGGAATGGAGGATGAAAGTTGCGATGTCATATTGGGCATACCAAAATAAAAAGGGTTAGAGACTGAAGGTATGGACTGAGAATTATATCCTAGTGTACCAAAAAGAGACCCGGAAGGGTTCGTTTGTATGGGTCGAGTAGAAACCACATGCTGGGTAGGAGTAAGGATGGGAACCTCCGACACTATAACCATCGCGACTGAAAGAGTTGAAGGAACCCTATTAACCATAGAAGGTATAGGAGTCAAGGGACTCTTGGTATTGTTTGGACTTGTCTCAATACTCATAATTAGATAATCACAAGTCTGGGATGTGGAGATATATATACCACGTCTATTAACTTTACGCCTTTTAGAACACAACTTCGGTAAAGACTCAAAATGTGGTGGTAAATTCAACAAACGACGAGACCTACGAGGAGGATGGTCTTGCTCCATGATGAGTCAAGACTCGAGATATAAAACCAAATTCTAGGGCCAACTAATAATCAAAGAGCACACCAAAATGAAGCAAAAAGGAAAAATGCACAAAAACATGATATAGCAGCTAAAAAGGGGCCTCCCTCACTAGAGTAGGTATTCCTCATCCAAGAGGGGCCTGAGAATCCCTTCAAAAGGTTGGAGGTATCAAAATTACTTATAACGGCCCTCATGGGCTTAACAATGCAGTCGGTTAGATCTCCCTAGAGAGGTAATCCTCCATAAAGGTTGTGTGTATTTTCGACCCTTATTTGACTCAGGGTACCTACAGAATAACCCCTGCAAGAAACCCTATGTGGCTACCTATGTCAAGAAACTAGAGGCACCACAATATAACCAATGCGTAGGTGAACAGTCGTAAGTCTGGTCCACCATATGGGAAGGGTAACAAAGCCTGAAATCTTAAAAGCATTGCCTCTCATGGAGGTAAAGGTACTAGAAAGACCCCCAAATACAAATAGAACCCCATAAATATCTCTGACGCTAAGAATGTATTAGAGGGCTATCTCTGCAACCAACTTCATGCTACCTCATGCTTAACTCCAATGTGAGCGGAGCCTCATGACATCACTAGTTACACAATGGGTTTCACCACTCCCCGGTCAAACACATATGTTTAGTTTAATATCCTTGGAGAAGTTTACTCACAAAAATCCTATTCCAAGGCCCTATGTCCTATACTTGTTTGTGTACTTTGAAAAATAAAATCGTTTCTAATCAATTTTAGTTAATCACCATTAATTTTAATGGCTTCTGCTTACTCAAGAGGTGTGGTTGTGAAAATGATGCTATTATGACTCAACATATAAAAGAAGCAAATATAAAACACTGCTAAGTACTAATATTGAATTCTAATGAGATGGTAAGATTCTAAATTCAACTTTCAATGCAATCTCTATAATTCAATGAAATGCAATCTCTCCACACGTGTCAAAATCAATGCAAAGTAGTCAAAAGAGAAAATGCCATAATGCAAAATAAGCAAATTTTTTTTGTATTTTTGATATAAAGAAAAGAAAATGCAAGGACTGAATAACAACTTGATATACAGACCCTACTGCAAGAAAAAAGAAACAAGCCAAGCAGGATACCAAGAAACAAATACTCATACAAGATGCAAGGACAACCAATGAAAAATATGATAAGAAAGAATATCGCTCGAAAATTCAACAATAAGAAGGTTTTCTATCACTCTATAAGCACTTGACAGTTAGGATAGAGACCTAAGAAGACTCAACAACCAACCAAACTCACCCAAAAAACACCAAACTTAGCCAGTAAGCCTAAAACATTGATGTACGCGATTGTTTGAGAAAAACTCGTGTATGTACGCACCCTATAGAAGGACAACTCCCGTATGTACGTGTCTGTCAAGGGAAACAACACATATATGTAGTAAAACACTGTCAGGGCAAGGATTAAGACAAGAAACTCAGATGCAAAGTAAAAATAGGTTGTCAAGCAATCAGGCAACAAGGAAACTCAGGCTAACAGAGAGAAATTCAAGGAGAAAAACACTCCAAACCCCCTTGAAAAAGATCATTTCCCAGTATTGTTGCCAATTATGTTACGAGGAAAATATCTCTATGGCATGGGATAAACCACAATAGACAGAATGACATGTAGAAATCAACTCTAATCCCAAGTATGATATATAAATGAAATGCTAACAAGACAAGGCCAAGAGCCTATCTCATCCGGATGTTTGATGAAGACCATCGTTGAGCACGCAACTCAAATCTTTATACCTACAACTTGTCCTCAACAACCAAGATACGCAAGCATATGGTGATATATAGTGTTAGCATATAAATTAGCATAATCCATTAACATTCATGACAAATACGCCCATGGAATAAGAATTCAAATATTTGCAAGATATCGATTGGACGAGAAAAGAGTATTTCTATTAAAATAATCAACAAAAGTACATATGTGACAAACTTCTGTACCGACACACATTGGAACCGAGAAACTAAGTCCCTCTTGTTGGGCCTCCACCACTTCAATCCTCCACCAAAGGCAAGCTCATATAAAGCAGACAATGAGGTTCTCCATCACAAAGAAGGAAGAGATTGGGGGCTGAACAATGAGTTCATACTTTCAAGGATAAAGGGATGCATACTCAATGTGAAGTGAAATTTCTCCAGAGTATCTTTGCTCTCAAAAGTTGGATTCTCTCCCTTTTCAAGGCTTGAATATGGCTTAATTTATAGCCTTCAAATGGAACTGAAGGGCTGAGCCAGAGTGTTTCCAGTATATGGAAGCTCAAGGATCATTGATATCGTGACGTGACATAGAAACCCAACATAATTTTTAATTTTGAGCATCAAACCTTATTTACACGGGCTATAATGGAGCAACCTGTGTATATGCTTGTTGTCTAATTGGTAGGGTGCGTATATGTGGAAAAATGTGCTTCTTTGGCTCTGGAAGGTAAAAACGGGGACATAAAGTCTACATAGGGAAATGGAAAGTCCGTCTAAGAAAGTTGCATGGGGTGAGGAAAAATTTTCTATAACACATAGACCCCAAGAAAGTGAAAGTAATATCTCAGTTTCCCTTATCACATAACAAGAAATCTTTTCAATCTTTCTTTGGGAAGATTAAATTTTTGTGAAAACTTATTCCTAATTTTTTATAAATCATTAAGCCCCTACAACAAATGCTAAAAAACATGTTGATTTTAAATGAACTAAAGAGTAAAAGGATTCTTTTGAAAATATAAAAAATACCATCTCAAATGCTCCATTTCTACACAGTCCATATTTCAATCTCAACTTCCTTCTCTACACTTTTTCTTCCGATCATACTCTTGTAACAGTGCCAACAAAAAAATACATTGAATTAAATGAAGCATTTGTTTCCTTTATGAGTAGAAACTTGCAATGAGCAGATCTCAATTATCTTGCTATAGAAAAACAATCATATGTTGTGTATAAGGATATTAGACACTTTAGGTCATATATATTGAAGAATCATACCAAAGTGATAGTTCCTCACCCCGCTATGTTATATCATCATTTGAAACCTTCATGTCCAAAATGCTCAAATGGACATCGTAGCCATCATTTATTTTGATTGCTCACCCTAAAGCATGCTCAAAGAGAACTTTTTTTTATTCCACATGCTATTTTATTTCACAAAAGGATCATGTACATTCCCTTCCTCTTTAGAAAAGGTGTGTGCACCTTAAAAAGTGGATAAAAAAACAAATGATAAAAAATCATGCACTCTTGAGCAGGGGTTACAGAACTCAAACACCTATACCTTCATAAAAACCTTTACCAACTACCTCAACCAAATCATAAGGGTATAAAAGGATCTATAAGGTTGGAGAGGAAGCTAATGAGGAACTATCACAATTGGTACAACTACCATATTGGCATCCTCATGCTAGAGTAGTTGGAGGTGATTGTTATCCTGAGTTTTTATGACCTTATACCCACATAAAACCCTTATTTTTTGAGTTATATATTCTTCCCTTAGATTTTAGGTCTAAAAATCTCTAGTTTTCCTTAATATCTTGCGTGGATAAGAGTTGGAGTCCAAAATCTATCTCAAGTGGCCTAGGATCAGAGGAACCTGTATGACAGTTATGAAAGGTGCCGGTAGAAAGACATCATATTTAATTGTATATTGTTGTTTTCATTTATAAAAGTAAGGTCTCTCTTCCTTCCCTCCCCAAAATACAATTGTTCTTTAGTATTTGATTTCAATATGTGATTGGAATAGTCTTGTTGAGCCTTTCCTTCCTTCTTTTTCACCTTTCCAAATAAGGGGTGAAGTTTATTCATTCAACATTTACCAATGTATAGTAGATGAATGAGCATCTACAAGAATTTTGTTATCCTTGGCTTGGAAAGCTATGGGTTCTTGCAAGATTGTGTTAGCAACTAGTCAGTTGCTAGATTTTGACACAAGACCTAGTGAATATTTAGGGATTCTTCCCTAGTTTCTTATCACGTTAGGTGGGAAGACTATCCTAGTCAATATGATAATGGTGGATGGTCCATTAGAATTCAATATGCTCCTCAGGAATGATTATTTATATGCTATGAATGTTGTAGTGTTTACACTTTTTTGAGTGATGGATTTTCCTCACAATGGAATTATTTTCATTATCGATCAACTTGCATTTGATAATCACCATTCTTATTTGAATTTAGATCATGCTACCCCATTATATGTTCCTAGTATTTGGGTGGACTCTACCCTACGATAGGTGAATTATGTGGCATCATATCCTAGGTGTTCGATTGTTTTTGAGAAGGATCCTTTATACTCACATTTTCCTTCTTGGGACATGGTCCCAACAATTGATCATGTGATTTATCCAATGGGGGCATTGGAGCCCTTTCTTCTCCCTATTGGACCAATCAAATTTGATTTTCCTCTTGAGTCTAATCCCACTATTTGTAGCTCCCCAAGCCTTGGTATTTGTGAGTCTTTTCTAGTAGACTTTTTCTATCTATGATTAGAATCACCATCATTATATGGAATATGATTAGTTTACTTCACCCATTTGGGTCATCAACCCTCCTAGTTCACATTATTTCTTGGATGTTGAATTTCCTTGAGATGAAGCTATCATTGAAGCCATGACCATGACTGATTAACTGTGGGAGGATACACATAATCAATCATTCTTTCTTCCATATCTAGATCAGTTAAAGGTTGACATGCAAAACCTTGTTTCATGTAGATATATCGAGTGGTACCAAGACCCCACATTAACACATGATGTGTATGAGGGGGGAAATTTGGTGAACCTTTCAAAAATTATACCTCTTGAATTATTTTTAAAATTTGGCCTATTTCAAAAAACATTAATTAGAGAAGATTTATCCTTTGGAAATTTCAAAATTTATAGTGCTTCTTTCAAATATTTTCAGAGTGCATTTTCTAGTTCATCTAGTGAAACACTAAGCCTGAACCTGATTGTGTTTTGGATTATTTTTTCAAAACTCACCACTGAATTTTTTGTTCCAATCCATACAAAATATGAATGTATCATATCTTCACCATGTAGTGATTGATATCATCTAGGAGCTATGATAGATCATGATATTTCTAAATGGCACATTCCTTTTCATTATGATAAACATGTTAGTCCTCTATTTTTGTTCGAAAGTGACTTGGTTCGGGTTCATTCGTAGCACCATGATACATTAGGAGCATGGAAGTTCAAGATTGTATGGCATGGCCCTTTCATGGTGAGATGCATATTGTTGACAGGGGCCTATGAGTTCATTGATTATGAAAGGAATCCTTGGCCTAAGGCCCACAAGGGACTCTACCTGAAGAAGTACTATGTGTAATCCACAAGGCTTCCTAGTGCTTTGTACCATATTTTAAAGTTTATTTTTTTTTTCTTTAAAAGTGTTGTATTACACAACACATGTTGTTATCATAGGTTTATATTGGATTTATGAACTTTTGGAGTAGTGTTATTGATCACTTATGCAGGACTTTGGAGACATTTTCTATGGTGATCTTCATGGAACTGTGAGGTATGTAAATTAGAACTGGCATATAAGTTAGGGTTTTTCACCTTGCATATTGCATTATCACACTAATATATATGGAGTCAAAATTCGATAAAATATTACGACGGTATGGGTTAAATTAATTGTACCTTCACAAATTACTACAATTTCATTCATTTTTTTGGGACTCCCTGATATTCGTCCTTCTTCCGATGATATTATTCCTTTGTCTCTTTTGCGATGCAATGTACCCCACATATTGATGAATTTTCATTCTCTTGTGATGAAATTAATCGAACTATCGACGAAACGTTGGTCACTATAGCGACAAAAGTCCATCAATATCACGATGCACGTTAGACAAAAGAGAAAAAAATTCCTTCGATATACTGACGAAGTTTGTGGTTATTCAAAAATGGCCAGATAGTCGTTTGAAAGTGCCTAATGGTTATTGACTTAGTCAATTTTTACATGGTCAATGCACGTTGGAAGTTCGACGAAAGTTGGAGATTTTGACAATTTTGTTGTAAGTGTGACATCTATAAAATCTTAATTGTTTGGTCATTGTTCAATGCATGTAATAGTCTCTTTTCTATGACCCACACCTTGTTTCACATTGAATTCTTGATTTATATAGCTTGTATTTTGGGCATACTTTGATGGTTAGAAAATTTTAATATTTCTTTGTCTCATTTTAAGTTTTAATTGGATCAACCCAACTAATTAACCTAGCTTAGGCCCTATTTTTTGTGGGGAAATAAGTTTAATTTGTCTAGGAAATATGTATATATGAACATGTCTACTCAATTGTTGTTGGCCTAGTTCTCTTTTATAAGTTTAATGATTTTCTTACTTTCTTATAGTGAAGCTTTGAAGCTTATGTGGTAAAAATGTATATATTTATATGGTTAATTTTGATCTCTTGAGTAATTGTTGACTAGTACTGTTATGAACATTTAGTAAATCAATGATGACAATGGATTAATTAACTCTAGATGTATAAATGGGGTCAATATTCGGTGACATAATTTGTATTGTAAGAAAATATTTGTATATTGTACTTATATTGCATCTTTAGTTGGTTTTTTTTTGTAATAGGAAATCCCAATGTCAAATAATAATAACAACATTACAGATGAAGAAAATGAAAGGAATATTGCTAGGTTAGAGGCGACATTAGCGGCAAAGGGTAATGTGAAACTTGAATTCCCTTACAATAAATGCAGGGGCTTTAACAAAAGATTACTTGCAAGAAAAAAAGTTGAAAGACATTGTAGGATAAATGGGCACGTTGAAAGGGGGTTCACATATCGTCCCATGGTAAGTTATTTATTATTATACATTGTCTTTGTTTTGAGTGTATTTAAAAAAAAAAAATTGATTTTAATATTTGTTATATACGCTAATTTTATTGGTTGTTTTTCATTATAAAGAAAAATCCTCCTAGGTGTGTGGCGTTGGGGAATGTGCCTAGTAGTAGTAGAAATATTATTGTACAAAATCAGGAAGATGGACAAATGGATATAGAAGATCATCATGATCAAGTTAATTATTATATGGAAGAAGATGACACCAATAATATCGTCGAGCTAGATGATAGGAAAATAGATTGATCCAACACATATTTGATCCTATTGATGAGGACAAATTTGATGATATTCATGATGTACCTCTGTTTGAGAAGGCACAAAAACCATTTTATGAAGGCTCAAGAACAAATATTCTATCAACTATAATTGTTTTGGGGAAATTGAAGGTATTGAATGGTTTGTCAAACACTTGTCTCACACAGATCCTAAGGTACGTAACAATATAATTCATCATATATACGTAAAGGTCGAAATTCCTTTTTCTCTTTTTTTAGTGTCAATAAATGTGTAATGTATTAAGGAAGCAATATTTATTATTATTATTATTTACATTAACTAGTTATTTTTTATGCTGTAGATTGTTAAGTGAATTTTTCTTACCACCGTCAAATAATCTACCTCTCACATACCGAGAGTTATCTTCCATTATGAAATATATCAGAATGGAGTATCAGGTTATTGATGCATGTACTAATGGTCATATTATATATTATGAAAAATATGCATCGAAAAAAAATGTCCACAATGTCAAATCAGTAGATATCGAACCGATCAAGTAACAAAAAAGGTGCCTCACAAGGTCCTATGTCATATTCCAATAATTCCACATTTGCAGCGATTGTTCATGCATGAAACAATAACACAAGTTATGGATTACCATGAACGACACATAAGTGTATGGTTTTCTTTGAATGCCTACATATGCTTCTACATTTAGGAACATAGAAGAAATATGGCCGATTTTTAAAGAAGAACCTCCTAATGTTAGGATTTCATTGGAAGTTGATGGTGTCAATCCTTTTGGTGATCTCAGAGATATCTATTCAATGTGGCCTATTTTTTTTATAAACAATAATATTCCTCCTTCGATGTCAATAAAGAGGGAGCACACAATGTTGGCAATGATTGTCCTAGGTATTTGTTTACAATATTTTTTTGAATTAAGTAGTGCCATTTCATTTGTCTTATTCATTGCATTATGTATTATACATATACAAGGTAGTAATTACATGTATGCTAAACTAATTAGGTAATTACCAAGTGGAATATATGAATGTATATATTGAGCCTCTTATCGATGAGCTACTAAAGTTATGGTATGGCATCACTATGTACGACATCTCTAGGCCAATAGGGAAAAAACAATTTCAATTTCATGGAATACTGACATGGAAAATTCATGATGCCCTAGGGCTAACACATTTTTGTGGCATATAACACACTACTGCAATTTAATAGCATATAATTTTATGAAAACACTATGCATATTGTTTCTTAAATATTAATTCCTTGTTATATAAATAATGCAGTCACCCAAGTTTCTGTAATCAATCCCTACAAAAACCAGGAGTCTACCCATACAGTGCATGTAAGGTACCAGATATATTATAATAGATGAACAAAAAAATATTATAGAGAATAACAATGGAACAACACAATAGATGAAACCACAACACCAAAATAATACCTTTATTGATAGGAAACACTGTTAACTTGCCTCCTTGAGGGGGAAACCTATAGCAGAGCAATGCTCTATTATGATAATACTCAAGACAAACTATCCAATGCCTCCTACTCTTATTTATAGTAATGATATATTTTAAGGAAATTTCTTGAGGAAGATCTTTCTAGAAGCGAAATTTTCTATTAGGTCTTATTACATTGACTTATTCTCCTTTATTTAATAGGCCTTATTAACTAATGTCAGCCTTTATTACATACAAAACATATCATAATAACTAATGACCCATGAAGAGGGGTTAGGATCGGATCCTAAAATGCCCTCCCCCTTCAAAAGCTACCTTGTCCTCAAGGCTGAAGATGTGGAAATTTCTAGATTATGGCCGATGGTTCCCAAGTCACATCCTCTGGTGATGTGTCCTTCCACTTGATCAACACTTCCTTGATAGTTATGCCACACAACCGACGTTCTCGTGCATTGAGTACTACTTCTGGTTGGATCCAAAGGGATCCTTCTTCATCTAATTCAGGAAGGATGGTTTGGACCCTGCATTTCTTTCCTACCACTTTCTTCAAATAGGAAACATGGAACACTAGATGGATTTTGGAAGTAGCTGGAAGGGCCATTTGTAGGCCACTGAACCAATACGATTGATGATCTGATAGTAGCCATAAAATTTGGGTGCCAACTTGTGATGTCCCTGGGATTTGAGAGATGTTTGTTTGTAAGTTTGGAGTATGAGGAACTCCTGATCAGCTTCCTGAAAAATCCTTTCTGAATGATGTTGGTTTGTCTGTTGCTTCATGCCATTTTTTTCCATGTAGAGGTTATCCTTCAGAGCCGCGAGGGTGGCTATTTGACCTTGCAAAATTGTATCAATAGATTGGATCTTTTATGTGCCTTCAATATAGGTAGTGACTGTAGGTGGTATTGGACATACATCACTTCATATGAGTTCATTTTAGTGGTCATATGATATGAAGTATTGTACCACCATTCTTCCAAGGGAAGCCATTGCACCCACTGGTGTTGTTTGTCAGAAGAAAAACATATCAAATAGGTTTCCAAACATTTGTTGACCACTTCCATTTGGTTGTTGGATTGGGGGTGATAAGTGGTGCTCATGTTCAGTTGGGTGCCCTGCAATTTAAAAAATTATTTCCAAAATGTGTTGGTGAAAGTTGGGTCACGATCAGACACAATATAGGTGGGCATGCCATGCAACTTGAAAATATGATCAAGGAAAACTTGCGCTACTGGTGCTGGTGTGAAAGGGTGGGGTAATGCACAAAAATGAGCATACTTGGAGAGGATATCAACCACCACCATGACCCTAATCCTCCCCCCATCTACACTTGGCAAGAAAATATTCTCATGTATAAGGATCACCTGGTTTTGTTGCCATCCTTGGCACTCAAGTTGCGGCTCTTAAATGAGTTGCACTCATCTACTATTGCAGGTCACTCTGGCTTCCAAAATACCTGTGATTGTGTATGTCATTCTTTCTTTTGGGAAGGCATGAAGAAGGACATCCTTCATTTTTCAGTGAAAGTGAGGTGTGAAAACACAATAAAGGTGAAACCATCAACTCTCTTGGAGCTCTCCAAACCCTAACCATTCTAGATTCTATGTGGATGTACATCTCCATGGAATTTATAGTGGGCCTACCCAAAGCTGGGAAAAATTCCTAATGTCGATGAATTAGCCTAGACATAGTCAGGTGTGTTAGCCACTCTTATTGTACTTCCTCAATCCAATCTGAAACATGCAAGGATAAGGAAAAGAGGGAGCCATCCTCCTCATGTTGTATGACAATGCATCTGCCAATATATTGTCTTTCCCTTTTTATATATGATTTCATAATCATAACCCAACATTTTGGTCAGCCACTTGTTCTATTCCGGGGAGGACAATGTAATATTCTAGATATTAAAAGTATGCAGAACAAAAAAAAAAAATGCTAGAAATGGTAGATGAACAACAATATAACCAGAACAACACCACAATAGCACCAAAATGATATCAGAATAACACCAAAAAGAGCACTTCGATTACTGAGAGAAATTTTCACTTGCCTCTTCAAGGGGGAAACCTTCAGAAGAGCAAAGCTCTATTGCAATAATATCCAAGATGAAGTTCTCATACCCTCGACTCCTATTTATACTAAATATGTCTATCAAAAGAACAATCTAGAGGAAGATCCTTCTAGAAGCATAATCTTCTATTAGGTATTCTTACATTCGACTTATTCTTCCTTATTTCTAGGCCTTATCAATATTGACCTTTATTACATAGGAACATAATATTCTTCCTACGTGAGGGATTAGGTCCCTAACATGTCCTCCCCCTTAAAAACAACCTTGGACTCAAGGCTTGAGATGTGGAAATTGCTGCAAAATGGTAGCTGGTTCCCAAGTGGTATCTGCTGGGTTTGTATCTTTCCACTGGACTAACACTTCCTTGATGGTTCGATGATGCAGGTGATTCTCACGTTGGTCCAAAACTGCTTATTGTTGTAGCCAAATTGAGCCTTCTTCATCCAACTCGGGAAGGTTGGTTTGAGTTTGACACTTAGTTCCAATCAACTTCTTTAAGCAGGAAACATAAAAAACAAGATGGAGCTTAAAATGACTGGGTAAAGCTAACTGATAGGCCACCTGTCCCACACACTTGAGAATAGTATAAGGACCATAAAATTTGGGTGCCAGTTTCTAACAATGGTCAACCTTGAGGGAATTTTGCTTGTAAGGTTGCAGTCTAAGAAACACCTGATCCCCTTCTGCAAATTGACGTTCAGAGTGACCTTGAGTTTCTTGTTGCTTCATGTGATTTTTGGCCATGAACAAATTCTCTTTGAGGGTACGAAGAATAGCCTCTCGAACTGTAAGTGTTTGGTCAACTGCATGGAACTTAGAGACACCTGGTAAATATGAGAGAACTAAAGGTGGATTTTGGCCATATACCGCTTCAAAAGGAGTCATGTAGGTAGCTATATGGTATGAAGTGCTGTACCAATATTAAACTAATGGTAACCATTGAACCCACTGGTTTTTATTTTCCGATGCAAAACACCTCAAATATGTTTCCAAACACTTGTTGACAAATTCATTTTGACCATCAATCTAGGGATGATAAGCTCCGCTGAGATGCAATTGGGTTCCTTGTAGCTTGAACATTTCTTGCCAAAAATTGCTGGTGAAAGTTGGGTCGTGATCAGAAACAATAGAATGCGACATGACATGAAGCTTGAAGACCTGATCCATGAAATGTTGAGCCAGAGTGGATGCTATAAATGGGTGTTGAAGAGCACAAAAATGAGCATATTTGGAAAGGAGATCAACTACCACCATTGTTATCACTCCAGGAAACTCTCCTAGGTTGTATATCAGAGATGCCTGGTAACTTAACATTTTTTAACTATTTTCTCAATAATGGGTGTGGGTTTGGATCAAGATGAATATCTTAATCACTTGATTGTATCTTCAAGACAGTCTAGCTATAGTCATGCAATACAAGGCCTTCAAGAGCTATTATCAGATAAATTTGTAAATCAAATGGATAAGAAAACCAATCAGTTAACCATAACATACATAGGCAATATATATGATGGGTCAACAAACTAGCCAAGGATGCTTATGATTCTTGCTTAACAATCAAAAGTAAGATGATAGTTACCATGGGACCATTAAACATAAACAAAGGAATGATTTCAACTCATATGCATAGACTAAGATGAAGGAGAGTTTGACAATAGCAAATGAAAGAAGCTTGCATGCTTAATATATTAAAGAAAGTGTCTTTTTACAATAACAGTGGATTATAGAACTCAAAATCGAACCCTGTGTTCATCAAATGTTCTTGGATTTATAGCCTTTTACAAACAGTTTCTAGATCCTAGATTACTGGATCGAATTTTTCCAAAAATAGAAAATCAGTAATTAGTCCAAGAAAGTAGATAAAGATCCTATAAACTAGATCAATTCAAATCCTTGACTAATCTTTATGTTCTTTAGATTCTTGGTAGGTGTAGTAAGCCTTCCGAGGCTGCTGGATCTCATGTGATATGGGAGGAGTCAAACATGACACCTGTTGACAATCAAATAGTCTTATATCCTTGAAAATAGCCAAATGTTGTTTACCTTTTTGTCTTGTAGAGCATCTCCAAAACCAAAACAAACTCTTGATAAATATGTCATTAATTATCTTCCATTGATTGGAACCATTTTTGAGGCTTTTGAACAAGGAAAACTTGGACCTGTTCAAAAACATTAGCTTTCTGGCTTATCAGTGCTTTTGGTAGCTATAGTAGATAGAATTCAGGCTGATTAGCTACCCAAAGTTCTACTTTTGTTGGCTAATGAACAATCGATATGTTCGCCTAAGCCACAGAAACCTGAGATTATCAAAATTTCAAAAATACCCTTGTTTTGGCTCAAAAACGCCTTAGGACGGATCTTTTAGGATTCTGCATCTTGCACAAAATTTGTAGGGTTACTGGCTGCCTATGGTTCATTGCAATGAACTGCCACCTCTGCAAGGGTCTCAAGAGAAGCACGGGCCTGGTGTTTTGAAGACATAGCTTTTTTCCTCAAAGCCCTGACCTTTTTCTTCAAACCCTGAGCTACTCCCCATAAGCTGTTGTAGTCTTTTACAATCTTGTCCTTCTTTTTCTTCTCCTTTATACTTTCATGGGCTAATGTTTCCAAAGCTGAGTTGCTTCTGCAAATTTTTTTGACAGAGTTTCATACCTGGTTTTTATTACCCTTTATAGCACTTCTTGCTCGGCTAGCTTCTTCTTAAGCTTCTTGATTTCTTTTGATTTACTCTTCTTCACTTGTTTGCTAGATGAGGCATCTGCAATTTGCGGTTCTTGTTCTTCTCAAGGTGTAGGTGATGGAAGGTTCTCATAACTTGCTGTGTATATATCCACAAAAATAGAATTTTCACGCCCTGTGGTAACTAAATCCTCGTACCCTGTTTCAATCTGGTGCTCTTCATTCTCTGAGTCTGTATAAGGAAGATTTAGAATGTTTTTGTTTGCTGGAGATTCTTTGGCCTCTTCTTCTTCACTGTTGAAAATTAATTTCTTCTTAGTTTTTCCTAGCTTGGAGGAAGGAGAGGGTTGATTGACCGGGGTTGGAGAGATAGCTCTCCTCCTCCTCTTTCCACTTCTAGGAGTGGAGGACTTCTTGGAATGAGGACTCTTTTTTCCCTCTGATTGAACCTTAGTCTGGAAATCATTCCAGAATAAGAAGTAATTCCACTCTTTACCTCTTCTTTGCAACATCTCACAAACCAAAAGTTTGAGAAGACTATGGTGGGATAATCTTCTTGCAACTTGATTAGGTTTGGCCTTGACTTGATGAGGCATCTTGAATAATCTTTGGTGGAGGAAATAGGGAAGATTGAGTGGGTTTCTACCAATCAAATGGTTTATAAGTTTAAAATGGTAAATCATCACCCTGTTGTATCGCCCTTCACAAGTTATATAAACCATTATAGCTTTTAATAACTGCTACCATTTCTCTTCAAGGAAAGATACAGGAATATCTTTCTTCCATATCAAACCCCTGTGTTTTGGTTTTAAATAAGTCCTGAATTCAACATTCTTAATAACAGTAGTTTTAAACCATTTCTCTCCAGTCATGGGAAGCTCTGTCACTTTAGCTATGAGGGCTTCATCTATCTCGAATTCATCCCGGCTAATGATTTTTTTCTTTCCATCGAAATTGAGGGAAAAGGCCTCTGCCACTTGCTGATGAAAAATCTGTAATTTTTTGCAAAAATTGTAACATCCTGCATCCTTGAACATTTGACATACCTCCGGGTGTGATTCTAGGTAGCCGATGTTGTTGAGCTCCTTCCTCAGGGTTGACATTCCTTTCTTCATTTGCCACAATGTTTTTGCACACCTGTGATCGAAGGATCATATTTCGGGGGAGAGTTACACCAGGTGGAATTAGCGAAAATCGGATCAGCTATGATAGAAATGAGATAACTGGGGTGAGCTTTAGAACGTGGCACTGATTACAAGGGGTGTGGCGAAACAGTTGATGATTTGCAGCAGTCATGGAAGATAAATGAAATAAATGGAGGGTACATAAGCACATGGCTTAATTATATAACGATATGGAAAGATTCTCTTATATCATAGAGGGATCAACTTCCGGTCGTGAACAGTTCTTTCTCCAGTCTTTTCAGTGGCTTGTGCAATCATAGAAACGTCGAACTTGTCAGTTGAAACATGTGATAGGAAGTGCTGGGTCTTTCCCCACTTCAACGATTTCGGTGGATAACATGGACCTGGATTCCTTTATTTAAGCTTCCTAAAGCTAAGGATTTCAGTGGCTAATGAATAATCGAAATGTTCGCCTAAGCCACTGAAACCTGAGATTTGAATTAGATCAAATAAAAACTGAACAATCTTTTATTTAAACTTTATTACATGCATAAAGCTTTGAGAAATGAACTTTGAAAATTTTAATAAGTACCTTTTTAAAAGACTTCCTATCACCTAAAATTCAAAATCTCAATTGATTTATTTGAGGAGATAACACTGGCTCCTATTGGGGGTGAAAGCCTCCCTGTGAGGTTTCAAGAACCACAAAACCAATGCCTTTCTTGAAAAATGAAAATTTAAACCTATCTACTAGTGTTTCCATTGGGCATGGAGTTATTCTATAAAAACAAAAGCTGAAAAATAAAATTACAATGACAAGGCTTCAAAGCCTTAGATAAAATAGAGTTTTAGAAAACGCCCATTGACTCGGCCACCAAACATTTCTTCACCTTCCAGACTTTGCAGAATGAAGGTATTGTTGTGCTGTAATTGAGTTATCATGAAAGGACCGGTCCACAAAGAGTCAAACTTGGCGTGCTTGCCTTTATCTTGTCTGAGGGAATCCCACTTTAGAACCCAGTCACCAACCTGAAAATCATCCACCTTTGCTTTTCTGTCAAAAGTATCCTTGATCCTCTTTTGATGAGCCTCTGATTTATCCACCAACTATTCTTCAACTTGCTGCAACTCTACCAAGTCAAGCATTCTTATTATCATATCATTTGATTTAGTTTGTTCCTCCTGAAAAAACTTGGCCACTGGCAAAACTAGCTGAATAGGGAAAATGGCATCAGTGCCATAAACCAGTTTGAAGGGAGAAGCTCCTATGGATTTCCTGTTAGTTACTCTGTCTTCCCAAAGAGAAAACTTTAGTTTAGAATCCCAACTCTTTTGATTCTCCTCCAAAAACTTTCTGATGATTCTGATTAGACTCTTATTGGATGACTCGGCAAGGCCATTACCTTGAGGGTAGTAGGAAGTAGAGTGGACTAATTGAATGCCCATTGATTTGCACATGTCAACCAATGCATCGGCTTTGAAATCTACTGCATTATCTATCACTAACCTTTTTGGGCAACCAAATATGCTCAGGATGTTCTCATAGAGAAATTTCATGACGACCTGATGAGTGACATTTCTAGTGGGGATTTCCTCTATCCATTTTTTAAAATAGTCAGTGGCTACCAAGATCCATTTATGCTGACCACTAGATGAAGGATTAATCTCACCTATGAAATCTAAACCCCACTATTGAAAAGGACCATCCACTACAATAGGTCTCAGGGGTAGAGATTTTAGTTGTTGTTTTCCTGTGAATCTTTGACATTTATCACAAGATTTCACAAAGGTACACACATCTAAAAAAAGAAAAGGCCAATAATAACCAACCCTTAAAATCTTATGAGCTGTGGTCTTCCTGTAATGATGGCCTCCATAGATACTTGAATGAAACTGATGTATGACTTTAATTGACTCTTCTTTGTTTAAACATCTTAGTAGTAAACCAACAGGATCTTTCCAATACAAAATATTTTTATTAATGCAAAATTTAATTGCTCTGAGATTAAGGGCTCAGGATTGAGTCATGCTAAGTTTAGGAGGAACTTCCAACTTCTGTAAAAAATGAATAATACCTGAATACCTCTCACATGAAAACAAATGCTCGGCCACCTGCTGGTTGTTATGTTGTCCTTCTGCTGCTACCTTTGTTTGCAAACTTGTTGAACATTCCCCAATGAAATTTATGTCCAAAAGATCATAGTTTTCTTCCGTCAAAAGCTTGGAAAGGCCTTGGCCTTTTACCAGCTTAGTGGGATTCACTTCTATGTCGAAATCAATTATCTTTTCGATCCATTTAGCTCTCTTCCCATCAATATTAGGCCGAGTCAAGACATCCTTCACAGAGGCTAAAGGAACATAGGCGATAACCTTTGCACAGAGGATATAAATTCTGAAAGATTTTAATGACTTAATGAGAGAATACTCTTGTTTTTCTATAGGATCATACCTTAGTTCAACATCTCTTAGTGTTTTGCTGAAAAAGGCCACTGGGTGATCAAGACTTTCATCATCTTTTTGTAACAAGACTACTACCACCGTGTCATAGGAAGCAAAGGAGAAAATATAGAAGTTCTTGGTGTAATCTTGACTGATTAGAGTGGGGGATTCCATGATAGCCTATTTGATATCCTGAAATGAACTTCTTGCATTGTTTGTCCACTTTATCTCAGATCCCTTTTTAGCATAGAGGTTATGTGTTTCACTAACTCAACAAAATTTGGAATAAATCTTCTGACAAAATTATCTTACCAAGTAGAGATTGGATATCCTTCTTTGACCTTGGTATGGACAACCTTTGAATTTCTTCCACCCGAGCTAGATCAATTTTCACACCTTCTGCTGAAACGATGTGGCCTAGGATCTTTCCCTTCTTGAGAGAAAATTGAGATTTGTTGGGGTTCAACGAAATCCTGAACTGTTTACATTTGAAAAATACTCTTTTCAAATGCTTCAAATGCTCTTCATGACTGCTAGAATAAACTTTGATGTCCTCAAGATAGATGAGGACAAACTTGTCCGTTTCTCCCACGAAAGATATGTCCATGGCCCTCTGAAAAGTGGCGTCGACATTCATCAACGCGAATGGCATCTTGGCGTACATGAAGGTACCCCAAGGAGTGGTAAAGGTAGTTTTTTCTTGGTCATCAGGATGTACAGAAATCTGGTTATAGCTTGAGAAGTCGTCTAGGAAATACATGACAGTGGCCCCTGAGATTCTTTGCAGCAGATGTTCCATCTTGGGTAGGGGATAGTTGTCTTTCTTTGAGCATTTATTTGGGTTTCTAAAGTCAACACATAACTTGATCTCACCATTTTTCTTTCTCACTATTACTAGATTTGCAATCCATTTAGAGTATCTTAAGCGAATGATAATTTTGGCATTAAGGAGCTTTTTTATTTCTTTTCTAATTACAGACAATAGGAGAGGACTGATAGGTCTCATTTTCTGTTTGAAAGGGATGGTGTCTTTCTCAAGGGGACTCTTATGTTGAATGACCTCAAGATCATAGGTTTTCAGATCACTATATTTCCAGGAAAAAGCATCAGTGAATTCCTTCATAATGCTGCAATATTCAGACTTCTGATCAACGGTTAATTCAATGGATAAATTTATGAATTTAGGACGATTTTGGCTTCCTATACTATGCTCATGGACAATAGGATCTTTTTCCTTCTCATTAGGTTTGTATGGGACATCGTTATGATCGAAAAGATTCTCAAGGGGCACAAAACCCCGAGGTATATAATTGTTGGGCAGTTGAATGATATTATGTTAACCCATTTTTCTTTTTAGCTTAGGATTCTTGGATTCCTCTACATTTTGATTTTTCTGGAAAATATGCATATTAGAAAATTCATCTACCACCTGGAGAAATCTACCAAGCTCATCATCATCTTCAAAAACTTTCCAATATTTAATATTGTCGGGAAGGGATGGTCTATATTTGACTTGGATTTCATAATTTAGTCTGGGAGGCATGGGAGGAATAAACATATTGGTTGAGACAACAATGGAATCAACAAGATGATTCATAGCTCTGGGTACATAAGAAATGTCAAAAATGGAAAAAGAGTCCCTGATTTTCCATACCTCATCCCTGTAGGCTTTCAATTTGACATGTTTTGCTTGGAAGGTACTGTTCACTTGCTGTATGATGAGATCCGTGTCTCCAAATACTTTTATTCCTTTGATTCCCATCTCCTTGGCATAATTTAATCCCAATAACAAAGCCTTATACTCTGCTATATTGTTAGTAGTTTTGAAATCAAGCTTAAAAGACAAATGCATAGCCTCTTTCAAAGGAGAAATCAAAACTACACTTGCACCTGTTGAGTCTTTGGTACTGGCACCATCAAAGAACATGGTCCACATGGGAGTACTCTCTCCATCAGTCTGGTGATAAGTAGGCTTTGCGAGTTGCAAAGGAGCTGGCTGAGAATCATCTATTTGAAGGATGCATGATCCAAAGTTTATGTCTAAAGCATAAATGGGATGGTTTACAAAAAATTTTCCATCACTAATGATGTAGGCAAGCTGATTCTCTCTGTAAAGTCTCTTTAGCTCTCCTCTAAACACTGGGATTGTGGTATACGAAAGATCCATCTGCAAGGCACCCCCCAGCCTTTTTCTCCACGAATGCGACAAGAGTAGGCCAAACTTGGGTGGGATATCAACCACCACAACATCCATTACCATGTTTCTCATTGGCAGCTGGGCAAGGTTTATAACAAGGTATTTTATGAGATTGAGGCATCTGACTTTCCTAGAGTCGAAAGAGAAGAGGTCATGATAAGGTTTTGTGATTTCAGGCCCAAGTTCATCCATCACTTCTTTGGGCATAAGGTTGTGTGACACTCCCAACTCAAGCAAGAAGTTGTGAAGGATATTGTCATGGATATTTAGGGATATGTAGAAGGGTGGACAAGAGTCATCTCGGTCTTCTACCTTAGGTCCTATAGTCACTGTGGGCTTTTCATATTGAAGGTTTACGTAATCAGCAGCTGGAGGAGTCTTTGGTTGAAGGGACTTCAGGATAGCAGACTTGAAAATATCATTCTTCATAAGTTCATTCAATGGCATAAGTATTTTTACTTTCTGAATTTCTGATTTGAAATTAAAAGAGTAAGATAATCCATCGAAAAGTTTTACCTCATTAGGAGGATCTCTGAGGGTGACTTGTTCTTTGGCTTGGGGCTGCAATTGCTTCTGTTGTTGTTTTTCAGGAGTGGAGGTCTGCTTTACAGGGGCAACATGTTGTTTGGGAACAATCTCTTTCTTTTTCCTGGGAGTAACAAGCAATGGCTTTGGAGCAGCAGTCTTAGATCTTAAATTGTAACTTGGCCAATCATCTGTATGATAAAAAGATTCTTCAATGCTTGCCTCATGAATCTGCTTTTCCATCTGGGCCTCCTCATAATCTACTTGTGTAAAAAAGGAGGAATCATTTTCATCCCCAAAGCAATTGATTTCATCTTCCTCTTCAACTTCGTCATGAGATAGCTCCTGTTCTTCTTCTAGCATTGCATTTTGGAAGGGGGCCCTGATTCTTTGATCATCAGCTGCATTCTTGTCTCTCTAAAGGATCTGGACCTGCTGGTTGTTCCTCCTATAAGGGAATGCATTGGGATTCTTGGGAACATAAGCATTAGGCTCTTTACTTCTTGCTGGCTATCGATTTTGAATTTTCAGTTTTGACATTTCAGAGGTCAAGCTATCTAACATCTTGGCCATCTTTTCCATTTTGGTATTTGAAGAAGAAGGAGGATCAACAAACGACTTCTTTCTTTCAAATTTTCCTTTAAGTTTATGAGATGCCATAATGTTAGATTCAACCTCAAGAGAAACATCTTGCATTAAAGAAAGTGTGGCTGATCTTCTTTCTCTAAGGATTAAGAAAAATTCTGGATCAAAGGCAGAAGAGTAAGTGATCTTTGCTGATGCATCAGTCAGCTTGATCTCTGTAGGAATCTTGCCGAACATCTTATTAAATCTTTTGGTGAAGTCTAAGACCAACTCCCCATTTTCTCTTCTTAGATTTCTGAATTCAGAGATGTAATACAAGAGATCTCTTCTTTCTCCCCAGTGTTTCAAAAAAACCTCGTCTAACTGCTCAATGCCTGCCAAAGAATTTGTTGGAAGTTCCTTGAACCACTTCCTGGCTTGACCATCCAAGCTCTGCACAAAAATTCTAGTCCAAACATCTTCCTCTAAAATGTTAATGTTCTCATCATAAGCATAGAAAGATTCTATATGTTCTTCAACAGTATAATCCCCAGATCCGGTAAACTTCGGCATATATTTATGATAATCTCCTGTTAGCATGGCTAATAAGGGATTGGGAAACACAAGAGGGGCATACCTATTTGCTAAGATTTGTTCCATTTTTGTCAAAGGGACAACCATGTTAATATTGGGGGTTTATGCAGAGGAAGAAGCTTCTGAAGATGATGACTAAGAGGGGATAGGTGAGACTATAAACAATGGTTGTTTTACTTCACTGAGGAAAGAAGGAGAAGCACTGGTAGGATGACTACACTGAGAAAAATTTCCTGAATAAGGTGGAAAATAAGAGGCTCTATAAAACTGACCAAGTAGTAAGGCTAAGTTTTCTTCACCCTTAGAGGAAATATCTTGTAAAATATCTTCAAGAACGGGCAGACTGGTATGAGTATGGAAAACACCCTCTATAGGCTTAGTTGGTGATGAATTCAAAGAAGATGAAGAGTCCTTTTCTTGGAGGGATTCCACAACTTCTTCTCTTAAATTGGATATGGTAACATGCTCAGAAATAGAATCTATAACATCAGAAGAAATTGAAGGCTCATCACCCTTCAAGCTTTCTGAGACAATCTCAATTTTCCGAGGACTAGAAGTTTCAGCAGAAGGGGATTCAACAAGAGGTTCTTTAGATACAACAGAAAAAGTGTTTCTTGAAATACCTGGATTAGATGCTCTTGCAGATCTGGAAGTTTGTCTTTGCAAAGATTTTCCACTTTTGATGATCTTCTCAGGATCTGGAACTGGTGCTGCCAATGGTCTTTCTTGGTTTGCCCTAGTATGAGCCCTTCTCGGAGCCACTTCATTCCAATGGAGTCGCTAGATAGATAGTTACAACCCAAAAATGTGTCCAAACTTTGTCTATCATCAAATTTGGATCTTGTCATCTCCCAAGGAAGCTGAGCTTCAATCTCCTTTCCCCAGCAACAACGCCAATTTGTTATCACTCCAGGAAACTCTCCTAGGTTGTATATAAGAGATGCCTGGTAACTTAACCTTTTGTAACTATTTTCTCAATAATGGGTGTGGGTTTGGATCAATATGAATATCTTAATCACTTGATTGTATCTTCAAGACAGTCTAGCTATATTCATGCAATACAAGGCTTTCAGGAGCTATTATAAGATAGGTTTGTAAATCAAATGGATAAGAAAACCAATCAGTTAACTAGAACATACATAGGCAATATATATGATGGGTCAACAAACTAGCCAAGGATGCTTATGATTCTTGCTTAACAGTCAAAAGTAAGATGACAGTTACCATGGGACCATTAAACATAGACAAAAGAATGATTTCAACTCATATGCATAGACAAAGATGAAGGAGAGTCTGAAAATAGCAAATGAAAGAAGCTTACAGGCTTAATATATTAAAGAAAGTGTCTTTTTACAATAACAATGGATTATAGAACTCAAAATCGAACCCTGTGTCCATCAAATGTTCTTGGCTTTATAGCCTTTTACAAATAGTTTCTAGATCCTAGATTACTGGATTGAATTTTTCCAAAAATAGAAAATCAGTAACTGGTCCAAGAAAGTAGATAAAGATCCTATAAACTAGATCAATTCAAATCCTCGACTGATCTTTATGTTCTTCAAATTCTTGGCAGGTGTAGTAAGCCTTCCGAGGCTGCTGGATCTCATGTAATATGGGAGGAGTCAAACCTGACACCTGTTGACAGTCAAACAATCTTATATCCTTGAAAATAGGCAACCGTTGTTTACCTTTTTGTCTTGTAGAGCATCTCCAAAACCAAAACAAACTCTTGATAAAGATGTCATTAATTATCTTCCATTGATTGGAACCATTTTTGAGGTTTTTGAACAAGGAAAACTTGGACCTGTGCAAAAACATTAGCTTTCTTCCTTATTAGTGCTTTTGATAGCTAGAGTAGATAGAATTCGGGTCGATTAGCTACCGAAAGTTCTGCTTTCAGTGGCTAATGAACAATAGATATGTTCGCCTAAGCCATCGAAACCTGAGATTATCAAAATTTCAAAAATACCCTTGTCTTGGCTCAAAAACACCTTAGGACGGATCTTTTAGGCTTCTGCATCTTGCTCAAAATTTGTAGGCTTATTGGCTGCCTCTGGTTCATTGCACAAAATTTCCACCTCTGCAAGGGTCTCAAGAGAAGCATGGGCCTAGTGTTTTGAAGACATAGCTTTTTTCCTCAAAGCCCTGACCTTTTTCTTCAAACCCTGAGCTACTCTCCATAAGCTGTTGTAGTCTTTTACAATATTGTCCTTCTTTTTCTTCTCCTTTATGCTTTCATGGGCTAATCTTTCCAAAGATGAGTTGCTTTCTGCAAATGTTTTTGGCAGAGTTTCATACCTGGTTTTTATCACTCTTTCTAGCACTTCTTGCTCGGCTAGCTTCTTCTTAAGCTTCTTGATTTCTTTTGATTACTCTGCTTCACTCGTTTGCTAGATGAGGCATCTGCAATTTGTGGTTCTTGTTCTTCTCGGGGTGTAGGTGAGGGAAGGTTCTCATAACTTGTTGTGTATATATCCACAAAAACATAATTTTCACGCTCTGCGGTAACTGAATCCTCGTACCCTGTTTCAATCTGGTGCTCTTCATTCTCCGAGTCTGTATAAGGAAGATTTAGAATGTTTTTGTTCGCTGGAGATTCTTTGGCCTCTTCTTCTTCACTGTTGAAAATTAATTTCTTCTTAGTTTTGCCCAGCTTGGAGGAAGGAGAGGGTTGATTGACCGGGGTTGGAGAGATAGCTCTCCTCCTCCTCTTTCCACTTTTGCAAGTGGAGGACTTCTTGGAATGAGGACTCTTTTTTCCCTCTGACTAAACCTCAGTCTGGAAATCATTCCAGAATAAGAAGTAATTCCACTCTTTACCTCTTCTTTGCAACAGCTCACAAACCAAAAGTTTGATTAGACTATGGTGGGATAATCTTCCTACAACTTGATTAGGTTTGGCCTTGACTTGATGAGCCATCTTGGATAATCTTCGGTGGAGGAAATAGGGCAGATTGAGTGGGTTTCTACCAGTCAAATGGTTTATAATTTTAAAATGGTAAATCATCACCCTGTTGTATCACCCTTCACAAGTTATATAAACCATTATAGCTTTTAATAACTGCTGCCATTTCTCTTCAAGGAAAGATACAAGAATATCTTTCTTCCATATCAAACCCTTGTGTTCTGGTTTTAAATAAGTCCTGAATTCAACATTCTTAATAACAATAGTTTTAAACCATTTCTCTCCAGTCGTGGGAAGCTCCGTCACTTCGGCTATGAAGGTTTCATCTATCTCGAATTCATCTCGGCCGATGATTTCTTTCTTTCCATTGAAATTGAGGGCAAAGGCCTCTGCCACCTGCTTATGAAAACTCTGTAATTTTTTGAAAAAATTGTAACATCCTGTATCCTTGAACATTTGACATACCTTCGGGTGTGATTCCAGGTAACCGATGTCATTGAGATCCTTCCTCAGGGTTGACGTCCCTTTCTTCATTTGCCACAATGTTTTCGCACACCTGTCATCGAAGGAGCATATTTCAGAGGAGAGTTACACCGCATGGAATTAGCGAAAATCGGCTCAGCTGTGATAGAAATGAGATAACTGGGGTGAGATTTAGAACGTGTCACTGATTACAAGGGATGCGGCGAAACAATTGATGATTTGCAATAGCCATGGCAGATAAATGAAATAAATGGAGGGTACGTAACCACATGGCTTAATGATATAACGATCTGGAAAGATTTGCTTATATCATAGAGGGATCAGCTTCCAGTCGTGAACGATTCTTTCTCCAGTCTTTTTGGCGGCTTGTGCAATCATAGAAACATCGAACTCGTTGGTTGAAACGTGTGATAGGACGTGTTGGGTCTTTCCTTGCTTCAACAATTTCGATGGCTAAAATGGCCCTGGATTGCTTTATTTAAGCTTCCGAAAGCTAAGGCTTTCAGTGGCTAATGAACAATCGAAATGTTCGCCTAAGCCACCAAAACCTGAGATTTGAATTAGATCAAATAAAAACTAAACAATCTTTTATTTAAACTTTATTAGATGTGTAAAGCTTTGAGAAATGAACTTTGAAAAATTTAAAAAGTACCTTGTTAAAAGACTTCCTATCACATAAAATGCAAAATATCAATTGATTTATTTGAGGAGATAACAACCATGATGACTGATTTTTTTCCCGATTTAGGTAAGCCTACAATAAAATCCATAGAGATATCCCGCCAAATAGCAGGTGGAATCGGAAGCGGTTGTAGTGTGCCAGGATATTTGACTATTTCACCCTTGTTGCGTTGACACACATCACATTCAGCCACAAAATTACAAACTTCCTGTTTGATACCATCCCAGAAAAAAGAACGTTTGACCCTGTCATAGGTTTTGGTAAACCCAGAGTGCCTAGCTGTGGGTGTAGCATGAAGCTCAGAAAGTACCATGGATTTAGGTTTTGACTGTTTACTTAAATACAAATGGCCTTTGTATCTAATCTCATCATGGAGCCAAGAGTACCCTGGGGAAACTGTAGAATTGGACTGCAATTGTTGTATCAGATGTGAACTTTTGGTATCACGTAGCCATTCATGGAGAACAGCTTGGAGCCAATCTGGTACAATGAAGGAGAGATAAAAAAGGGACCCTTCATCTTCATATTTTCAGGAAAGTGCATCTGCAACCACATTGTCTTTTCCTTTCTTGTAAAGGATCTCATAATCATATCCAAATACCTTAGTCACCCATTTTTGTTTCTCTGGGAAGGAAATGTGTTGTTCCAAAAAATACTTGAGGTGTTGATGATATGTCTTATTTTGTAAGCATTGCCCCAATAGATAAGGGTGCCAAAGATCAACGACATGAGAAATAGCCAACATTTTCTTTTTCATAGATATATTTTCCCAAATTTCGTTCCAACAGTTGTTTGTTGGTAAAGGACAAAGGACGACCCTATTGCATAAGGACAACCCTAATTCCTTTCCCTGAAGCGTTTCATTCTAGGAAAAAGGTCTTTTTGAAATCAGGAAGGGCCGGGACTAGAGTGGTTCACATGGCCATCTTCAACATCTAAAAATCCTGAGCATCTGCTGGAGTCCAAGTGAAAGAAATTTTTTTAAGGAGTGCAGTGAGAGATGTCGTAATCTTTCCATAATTATTAACAAACTTGCGATAATAACATGTTAAGCCCAGAAATCCACACAAGCTTTTGAGAGTATTTGGGTGAGTCTAGTCTTGCATAGCTTCAATATTTTTAGGATCCATCCTAACGTCATCCTTGCCAACAAGATGACCCAAGTACTCGACTTCCGAGGTGCCAAAAGCACATTTAGATTTTTTCAGGAAGAGTTGGTGCTGAGAGAGTAGATGGAGAAATCGATCCACATGAGCAAGATGGTTTGTCTAGGTTTTTCTATAGATGAGGATATCATCAAAGAAAACTAATACAAAATGACAGAGGAAAGGATTAAAGACATGATTCATGAGGCTTTGGAAACTGGAGGGAGCCAAAGGGCATAACCAAAAACTCATAGTGGCCCTCATGATTTCTAAAGGCAGTCTTAGGAATGTCTGCTTCTTTCTTATGGATCTGGTGGTAGCCAAAACGAAGATCAAGTTTAGTAAAGAATTGGGCAGCACTCAATTCATCCAAGAGGTCATCAATGACAGGAATGTGAAATTTGTCTTTAATGGTGAGTTTGTTGAGGGCGCAAAAGTCAGGACACATGCTCCAAGAATATTCTTTCTTCAGTACCATGATCATAGGAGAAGAGTAGGGATTTGTACTAGGGTGAATAACTGTTGGGCCCGAGATATGATCACTTTTATGACGGTTATTATATACTTTTACCGCATGTACATATGTGTTTTTTATATTTTAAAGGAGCTTTTTGAATAATTTCATGATAAAACGGTATGATCGACACTAGGTACACGTGATTCATGTTTAATGATTATATTGAGTATAATTCATCATGTTTTATGATTACCGAGATATAATTCACGTTTTTCTAGTGTTACATAGAAAAAACACACCATGTTTCTGCTTCCAACACTTGATCTGACACTCCTTCCAGCACTCGTTCCAGCACTTGATCTGGCACTCTGTCCAACACTGCGTATTGCACAAAAATGGAGGGTGACTTGGTGGTTATGGTATTGGTGGCCAGTGATGGGTGAATCAGGAATGTGGGTTTTTTTCATGCTTTCCCCCTCCAGCTACTGAGCTTCTGACAACTCAGTTTTAGTTGTTCAAGAGGGCGATTATTGGCTCGCTCTATTTTATCAGTTAGGGCATCATTTATTGTAATTTGCCGAATTTAGAAGTGGTTCGACCCTCCTGTTGTCAACCACTTGGTTTGTAAGCTTATAAATACCACTAGGATGGTCAGATGATTGTTAACCAAGTAGAAAAACCAATGTATTGGAGACAAACTTGTTTTTACTCTGTTTTGCTATTTTACATTGCCAGATTATATAAGAAATGCGTTTTTTGAGTTTTTATGGTGAATTCATCTTGCTGAGCTCATGGTGTGCTTTTAGAAAGTGACCACGACTTACTGGGGGGCCCACCAACAGTCTGGTAACTGTCTTCGTGTTTGTTTATGCATTTCATAATTTAATTGTTCTCTCTTTTTTTTGTACATGCATTTTTATTGTGTTAATTAGTTTGCTATTATAATTTAATTGATTTGATTCTCTCTTACAGGATAGAATGGAGGATTGTGTTAGCATGCATTGATCTTGTAGATTAGGAATAGACTTGCAAGTCCCTAGACTAAACCCATGCGCAATTAGATGTTAGCTTATGCTTTGATTTATGATTTTATCGTCAAGTTTAAAATAGAGTTTTAATTAGAATAGAACATAGTTTTTATTTGGGTTCTCTTCGAGAAGGATTTGATGGATGGATAGAGTTAATTCCAGTTTTTAACTATAGTTTGTTTATCTCATTTTCATATAGATCTTGTTTAATTAGTTGTTGGTTAATGTAGTTGTTAGTTTACTTTTTAATATCAGGTTTTAAATTTCTGTTCTTAAGCATTTTCTTATTACAAGTTTGAAATGTTAGAATAGATATAACATAGTTTCATTTATGTAATTTATTTCCTAGAGTTAAATTTCAATTGTATTTCTTAGTTAATAGCTTGAGTTTAAGTATGAATTTTTCTTATGTAGTATAGAAGTATAATGATGATCTCGTTATGTTTTTGATGGTTCATATATGAATATGCAAGGTATTTAACATTGTTTTTGTCATGGCTAAACTCTCCTTGGATTGTTTAATCCATACCTTTCACTTTGCTATTGAGATTAGTGTTGAGCTTATACCGCTTGAATTGTCCTTTGTTGTCAAGTGTCACTGAGATATCATCTGACACCGAAGACATTCAGACAACCACCAACATTATATTTGAGATTTTCATAGATTAAAAATAGTTTCTTGTTTTCGTAGATCAAAAGATATAGTTTCTTGCTTTCATAATTTAGAAGATAGTTTCATTGCTACTGTAGGATAGATAATCTTTGCTTTGATATATTAGATAGTAGTTTTCTTATCATAGATTAAGAATTAGTTGTTAGTCCTTCTTTCTTTCGATTAAATAGATTTCCTTTCATGAATCTAGTTCACTTGCCTCTTAGGCTAGATAGTTGTTCAATGAGAAGTTTTAATTTGATTGCTTGCAGTAGTTAGTTGTCTATTTTCTTTAGTAGGTTAGTTAGTTGCTTTTGCTTAGTTGTCTATTTTCTTTAGTAGGTTAGTTAGTTGTCTTTGCTTACTTACTTGCTTTTGTAGGTTAGATAGGTGTCTTTGCTTGCTTGTTTATTTGCTTTCATAGGGTAGTTTCTCATTGAATATAGGTTGGCAAGTTAAAGTAGTTTGATTTTATCATTTGCTTATTTAATAGTTGTTTTTGCTTATTGCTTATTGTTGAACTAGTTTGCTTTACATAGGGTTTTTACTTGCTTTCTTAGGACTATCCATCAATCCTTGGCCCAAAAGTACTTAGGTTACCTAGTTTTAAGTTGCTTAGTAGGGTTTTCTCATTAGATAGTTTTTCTTGAGTAGATTAGCCTTAGATATCTACCTTCATTAGTTAGACTATACTCCTACCAGCCCTTCTACCTTTGGCATATATTTTTCTACAACTCTAAGTTTACTTACCCTAGGTTGACAATTTAATTGAGGGTTTTTAGTGTGTTTTTAGTGCATATACAACACCCATCAATAAAACATGCGTTAAGAAGTTCTTGAACCATTTTATCAATTTTTTTTTTTGGAAAAGGGGTGACGATAGGGACGGATATTGGGAGGAAGGCTTCCTGAGACAAGGGGAACCGAATGATCATGAACACCATGGGAAGGAGGGAGTCCCTGGGGAGTGGAAAAAACCACTTGATGTTTAGAGATGATGGATTGGAGGTCCTGTGGCACAGAGGGTGTCTCGGTTTCTTGTATGACATGGAGTTGGGAAATAATGCCAGAATGACCTTTTTTGAGCATCTTTTCCATGCGATGGGAACTAATGATCTCAGGGGAACCAATGGTGATGCCTTGGAACTTATATTGTTTTCCCTCTTGGTCGAATTGCATGGTTAATTCCTTAAAATCCATGAGAATGGGACCCAAAGTCCTTAGCCAGTCTGCACCCAACACAATGTCACAACCGTCCATGTCGATAGAAAACATATGAGATTTCAGGTGGTAGTCACCAATTTAGAGACACACATTTTCACAATGCCCTCCACATTTCATGGACCCTCCATTGGCAATCATGATTTGAAAATTATTGACTGCACAGATATGGAAATTAGTTTCTTGGGCAATGCGGTGATGAATAAAATTATGGGTGCCTCCACTATCAGCAAGAATGATGACCTTCCTATGCTTGATGTAGCCAATTAGCTTGAGGGTTTGGGGAGCAGAGAAGCTAGTGCGATCATTTAGGGAAATGACTGGTTCGACTTCAGGAGGGTCTAAGGGAGGGGTTATGTCACTAGGTTCAAGTGACTCCGACACAAGGGGAGCTTCAACATCCTCTTCTGAAACATCCTGAGATATGGCCATAAAAATATTTTGTTCCTTGCACTTGTGTCCCGAAAAATATTTGTCATCACAATTATAACAAAGGCCTTTGAGTTGGCGTTCAACCATTTCGACCTTGGTCAATTTTTGGATCTTTAATGGGGTAGATGGAGGAGTGGGATTTATTGGTTTAGTGGAGGAATAAAAGAGGGTTTCCGGTTTTGAGAAGAGACAACTTGTTGTTCTTCCTTATCTCTTTTAGTATCCTACACCCAAATATGAGGCCGAGCCATGACGACATGCGCACAAATCGCATCCTTGAGGCCACTAATAAAACATTCTCGGAAAAAAAAGCATCAGACATGCCCTCTGTACGAAAATTCAGTTGCTCAAAAGAAGCTATAAAGTCTTCCACTGTGCCAAATTGTTTCAACTTTGTCAAACGACCTAAATGGTTGGTGTCAATGTTAAAGCACTCATAAATCTCTGCCACAAAGTGTGTCCAAGCAACATACCCTTGACGGGTAGTTTTTCTCCATTGCCACCATTGCCAACGCTCTTGATCTAGATGGAGAAAACCATACCAGAGTTTGGCCAAGTCATATGTAATGTCATACAAAGAGAAATAATGTTCCATTTGAGTTACCCAACCAGTGGGATCCGAGCCATCAAATTTGGTCACATCCATACGCAGAAGGCGTAGGTCACGCTGAAAGTGATGGGGATGAAAATTATGGGAATGAGAGGAAGTTTCAGCTTCGGTATGCAAAGGTGGGTCAGATGAAGGGGGATGTGTAGGGATATGCAGCTTGGTGCATATCATCAAAGCAATAGATTCAAGATGGGTAGTAATGTCTTGTTTGAGGTCTTATTTGAGTTCCTAGATTGAGGCCGCGATGGAGGAATGCATGTTTTTATTGATGGTGGAAATATTGACACTGAGATGTCTCACTTCTTGTTGGGTCTCTGTGAAATTATATTGCAAGGTATTGAAGTGAGTTTCCAAGTCTTGGCTACGGGTATGGGCCATGATGAAGAGGGAATTGAAAAGGGGTGAGTGGGGACAAAAAAATGGTGAAAAATGATAGGTATGAATGTGATAAGGTTGAAGAGATAAATCCAATGGAATAGGTCTTAAATAATGGTGCAAAAAAATCCAGACTCGTTTTTTTACACTTGTGGAGTTATACTCTGGTTTGAAGAATATTGCAGTGATGAAATTCCCAAATTCTTAATCAAGAATAATTGTGTAGTGATTTTGCAACTCGAACATAGTTGAGCAACAATAGATCTTGTCTGTTTTTTTTTTGTTTCTGTCCCCAAGGGTTCTACAGACAAGGGTTTTTCCCTGTGCTATAGCTCTTTGATATACGTGCGGGGTCCAAGAGTACTACTCGGCCCAATATCTCAGGGCACCAACTAAGGAGGCTAGACCATGCCCTTAGCTGTACTACCCAACTACCTAGGTACTAGAGAGTATTTTCTCAAGTGTTGTTTTTGGTGACACTATAGCAGTCAGGCGGTCGATCGGTTTATCTAAAGAGGGCTTCAGGAAATCTAGGCTGATCCATATACAAGTGTTGTCTGATGCGCTACCACTCGAAGGGGTACCAACATGGGTTACAAGGGCGGCCAACAGATGTGCTCTTAAGTACCACTTGTATTTCTTGCATGTATGAATCCCTGACCGCAAGTTGATGCACGTAATGACAGATCTCTGTAGCTTAAATATGTCAGAATATGTCTCTACCCTGAAAAACATTTACCCACAATTTTCTACCTAGGAAAGTGCTCTGATACCACTTCTAATATTCCATATATAAAAAGTATGCAGAATAGAAATAAAATGCTAGAAATGGTAGATGAACAACAATATAACTAGAAAAACACCACAATAACACCAAAATGATATCAGAATAACACCAAAAAGAGCACTTCGATTACTGAGAGAAATGTTCACTTTCCTCTTCAAGGGGGCAACCTCCAGCAGAGCCGAGCTCTATTACAATAATATCCAAGATGAAGTTCTCATACCCTCGACTCCTATTTATACTAAATATGTCTATCAAAAGAACCATCTAGAGGAAGATCCTTCTAGAAGTGGAAGCTTCTATTAGGTCTTCTTACATCCGACTTATTCTTCCGTATTGCTAGGCCTTATTAATATTGACCTTTATTACATCAGAATATAATATTCTACCTACGTGAGGGGTTAGGTCCCTAACAAATAACCGTTGCACTAAAAAATACTTCAAACTATGGTGATTTGTTTTGATATGAAAACAACGTCTTAAAAGATATGGCCTCCATGTGTGCACTTCATGGATAATGGACATCATTTATTTTTCATACATAAATCTACCCAAATTATGCCCACTCAACGCCTAGCTAGTAAAGGCCATATGTCGATCATATTGTGTGATCACTGCACGAATACCAGTGCCGAAAGCATCCGATTCTACCACAAAATTTTTGTTGAAGCCAGGGGCTACTAAGACTGGAGTAGTGCACATGGCCCACTTTAAATATGTGAAGGATTTTTCAGCGGCAGGTGTCCAATGAAATGCATTCTTCTTAAGAAGATTGGTCAAGCGCTTAGCAATTTTTCCATAATCATGGGAAAATTTCTTGTAATATCATTTGAGACTAAGGAAACCCCTCAGGTACTTTAAGGTCATGGGTCGCGGCCAATATTTCATAGCTTGTATATTTTGGGGGTCCACTCTCATTATGAGGGAAAAACTCTCTATGGCTAGGGTAAACCACAACAGACATGTATGACTACAGGGGTCTACTCAATTCCAACATATGCTATATAAACTAATGTGGAAGTGAGATAAGGAAGAGGCCTACCTCGTTCCAACGTTTGAAGATGTCCACCGTTGAGCACTTCGACTCAAAGCTTTATACCTATGACACGTTCTCGACAAGAAAGTAGAGCAAGCATATAGTGATAATATAAAAGGTTATCACATTAGATAGAAGAATCCATCGATAAACATTACAAACATACCCATGGATAATAATCATATATTTTCATGATACCAATAGGATGGGAAAGGAGTATTTCTATTAATAAATGATCAACATAAGTGATAACATTATAGACTTTCGTGTCGACATGGTTCGAAACCAAGAAACTAGGTTCCTTCCAACTGTGCCTCCACCACTTCAATCCTCCACCAAAGGCAAGCTCATAGAAGGGAGACAATGAGGTTCTCTCAACAATAGGGAAAGAGCTTGGGGGATGAACATTGTGTTCATACTTGAGGAACAAAGGGATGCAGAATCAATATTAAGTAATTTCTCTAGAGTAACTTTTCTCTTAAAGTTGAATTCTTTCTCCTCTTTTCCATAGCTCAAAATTGTGATTTTATAGCCTTCAAAATGCAACTGAAGGGCTGAGTTGAAACATTTCCAGTATATGGAAGGCCAAGGATCAAAGATCTCTTGTCGTGACATGGAAACCCGATTCCATTTTTTTTTATTTTCTGGCACAAATCCTGATGTACACGAGCTGTAGTGGAGCAGCCAGCGTATACGCATGCTGTATAGTAGATAGGGCGCTTATATGTGGAAAAATATGTTTTTTTAGCTCTGGATTCATCAAAAAGGGATGACAAGTCTGCATAGGGAAATGGAAAAGGGCCCTTTGTGCAATATAGCAATGGTGAGGCAAATCTTGCTATAACAGATGCCCCCTAATGTGTGAGATCAGAGGAGTATTTGTGATGGCTGAAATACATTATAAATAACCTAGAAGTGGAGTGATGGGAACCCAGTTGGAAAGACTAGTTGCTCATCACATTTTGTGTTGACTTTACATACATGGCTACCAATAGAATACAATGTAGATCCATGTGGAAAATATACCAAATAAGTGTTCGTGGCTATGAATAGGCAAATAAAAATGTGGTTATATGCCAAAAGTTGTCATAATCACGAACAAGGCCCAGTAGAACCAGTCTCAAAACCAATCTGAATATATATGTATACAATGGAGTATAATATGATGTCCCATGGTTACTTAAGTCAAATAGGTGATGGTCCAATGAAAGGGAAGCAACAACTCAGGAAAGCTGTAGCCACATAATGATGTCTTCAAGTCTTCTACACTATCCGACAAGGGTGCAAGTCTACATCATGTGAATAAAGGATTTGAGGTCAAACATAACGAGACATCACTTGATTACCGGTCATTGAGGTATACCGTTAACAAATGAGAGACAACCTACCAATAATGAAAGTAGATATCAAGGCACTGAGCACATTCCTACAAGTGTGAATAAAGGAGTCAGTGTCGAACACTTGAGGAATCCATTGATCATGAGACATTGATGTATTCCCATCTGTCAATGGCAAGAGAGCCTGCCACTAATGACTGCAATCCTCAAGGTACTCATAAAACTCTAGGTCCCATATCTAGAATAAATGAGCTGAATTCGATGGAAAGAGACCCATTGAAAGGAGATCATTAAGGCATCTCTCATCAGTCAGCACGAGGAACAAAGAAGGAGCTTCATAATTTGGTGGAGATCGGACGAAGAACATGTTCATGAACCAACGACCCTGTGCGTATTTCGCGTGTGCCAAATGCAAGTGGTACATGAAAAAGACCCTATGAATAGCACCCAATGATGAAAATTGCTGACAAAGGTGAGGAAACCACCAATAAGGCTAATGGAATCCAAGACACTACACGAATCCCAAAGTGTGAATAGATGTCTTGCCTTCGAACACAAGGGAAATCATGCAGTCAATGACCAATGATGAAATGTCGATTGTTGGGTTCAAGGTGACCTACCAATGATGAAAGTAGGGCCAGGGTGCATGATAAGACCATAGTATCATGTGATTATGACACAAATTGAGGGTGTGGCCGACATGCAAAATCAAGAGTTCTGAGGAATGGCCAACACAGGTTGATAGACTTCCTTTGAACAAGAGCATGAGACATATGGTAGACTTCGACATAATAGACCCAATAATGTAACTATTAGATGCAAGAGGCATAAATAATGTTCTCTATAGGGACTGGAAGAGTAACTAGTCAGTAGAGAAAACTCTGTAACGAGATCAACTTCCTAAGGCCATGCTAAACCCAAAATTATAATGACACAATGACTCAATAAATTTGTGCTCTGTTGAAAGGAGACACGAATGTTGCCAAATATAATATAGTACTCCCTTCCCACCCATCTTTTTTTGTTTTTTCATAACAAATGAATGCTATGATACAGAGCAGGAACTGAGTGTTGCAAGTAAGAAAAACTAGTTCCAACAGTGGAACGTACCTATGCTCAATGCAAGGAAATGCATGTGGGAGATGGACACTCGGGGTGATGTTCCCTCCAGGGTATAGGGTGTCAAAGTGCGAAGGATAAAAACAAGGCTCTTCTTGGTTGAGGATGCAAAAACTACTTAGGCAACGGTTTATAACGCAAAGCGAGAACTGGCTAAATGCTCAATATTGCAAGCGAGGGCATGAGTTGCAATCACAACTTAATGCCAAAAAATGTCCTTTTTTTATGTATTTTAGTCTACTTGGTGTGAAAAAGGGGTAAACTTTGTCAAATAGACGTCTTTTCAAATCCAATTTATGAGTGTGAAAAAGACAAGTTCACTCGGTGATCTTTTCTATTTCTGGTAATGAGTTGGAAAAGAGCTTAACTAAGACTCATGACCTTTCAAATCCAATTTAACGAGTGTGAAAGGGACAAATCACTTGACAATCTTTTCTCTTTTTAGACGAGTCAGAAAAGAGCTTAACTAAAACTCATTTTGGGAGTCCGTGGGGAATAAGGCCGCATGTGTATGAGTGAGAAATGAGGCTCATCATAAAGTCATGTATCAAGTTATAATGGACTCCCAGTCCTAAGGAAAAAAATCGGCATGGGCACCAAATGACAAAGAGGATCTAACTAGGGCGCCCATGTTTGGTAAGTCTCTACCATTTATTAGCGACACTACTTATAGCAGACGGAAGGTTCTGTGTCGCAACAAATGGGTTCTTACCTAAGGAATAAAAAGTGGTGTTTAGAGTATAATGCAAAAATGCATGATGGAGTGGATACCTATCCTATATGCTAGGTTATAAAAATACCTGCCCAGGGTGACGAACGACCAATTATAACATTGAAATCTGCAAGAAATCTGGGTGAAAACTACAAAAGCCAGCTCAAAACAACTTTGTATTAGTCCATTAGGTGAAAAAATGGCATGAAACTATATAAAGTGGGTAAAAATAGCTTATAAATAGTAATAAAATAAAAAATTACTATACCATTTTGATTTTTACCCAAATAGTGCAATTTGGACCAAAATACCTCCAAGATTCAAATGGAGATTGCGAGAGAATTAGGTAATGAAATCACAAACCGTTTGGCTTAGGTAACTCTATTTCTCATCCTCTTCAAATTCAGTGGATTACATTTTTGAATTAGGTTCTAGTTTTTTAGTGATTGAGGGAGAAAAAAGTGGATTTCAGTGTAGACGGTTTGGCTTTGTTTTGGTCGCGTATACGACGAGGTATACACTACTGTGTGAACCACAGGGTGCATATATTGAGCCCTAAACGCAATTGTCTGCAAAAGAAGCCGCGTACAGGCACACAAATGATCAAAAAGGAGGGTTCTAACTCAAAATTTGGTTTTTCCTTTGCAGGATGGTTCTTGAATGTAGAGAGAGAGAGAACATGAGGAGGTTGATGCAATTGTGGATCAAGATTTGGTGGCTCAAGTGGCTCTAAAACTATGTGGCTTGTATAAGTTTTGGGCTCTCAAAGGAATGAGGGACCAAGTGAGGTTGTTGGAGATGTTGGTGGGTTACTGGGACCCTGATAACGAGAGCTTTATCCTCGATGGACAACCATTAAGGATCGAAGTAGAGGACATCTACTTCTTGACTGGTCTATCACGCCAAGGAGAGGTTGTAAACCTCAAGTCAAGTAGAGCAGGGAGTGGGATGAAGATTGAGGAGTATATCGATGCCTACTGTGTAGTGGGGAATCCCAAGGTGGGAAGTCAAATCCCTATCTGGGCAATAAATAACCTCCGCCTCAAGATCATCATGCTTGTATTGACCAAGATCATAGGTTTGGCTTCGTTGCACCAGGCATCGAGGTTTCTCATGTTTTATGAAGTAGAGTGTGCGAGACCCACTGTCTATGACTGGTCTACCTCACTACTGACCAATATGAAAGGTCAGTTGAAAGAGTGCAAACAAGGGGGTAAGAAAAACTTCGAGTTTGCCTCTATTCTTTGTAGTTTCTTTTTTGAGCGGGTTCTAGGTCTGGGACCTAGAGTGGATATCCTTCCTATAGGACCGCACGATCCAGCCATGGCACGGTGGATCAAGGTCATGAGATGACAGGGGGGAGGTAGGGTTCCAACAACCTACAACGAGGATTTTTTCTTCTGGTGGCGACGGCAAGTCATTTCTCTGGACGACTATCCTTATGCGGGGATCGATTTAAGAAGAGATCCAGATATGCCACTTCCACCAGGGGCCACCTACGATGACATAGGTAATTTTTTTTTAAATATTTCATTTTTTTACTTTTGTATTATGAGACAAAAATATTTTTGGGTGGTGTTTAAGTATTAACTAGACACTTGTGTGATGCAGACATGGGTCCACGACGGCTGGAGGGGTTACCTTGACACTGACAGAGGAACCAGGGTGACGAGGGGGCAGGAGGAGAGGCCGATATATTCCTACAAAACATGCAGGGCAACTTGTCTCATTTAACTCAGAGGATTCCAATGGTTTAGGTAGAGGATCTACCTGAAGCCATGCAACGACAGGTGGTTGGTGTAGCTAGAGCATGGGTACGACTCTTTCGGCATCTCACAAATGTCGTGGTTTGCTATCATGACACACATCTGGTGCCACAGACGTAGATGTCGTCGGATCTGTATACCGTTTGTATATGTGTATTGATGGTTTTAGCCCCAATTTTGTAATATAAACACCATATTTTTTTGAAATAAATAAAAAATGGATCTTCGGCTTTACTTATATTTTACATTGTGTACATTGGTTTGATGGTTTTCTTTGATTTAGTAATGTGACAAATGCCAATCTAAAACATAATTAGCATAGGAATCAGATACATGATTATCACTCCTAGGAATGTGATAAAATCAAACTGTCGTTCTAAAAGATGTACCCGTAGGAATTGTTGGAGTAAAGTAAGATCACACACATGGTAACAACTGTTCAAATGACATACTACTAACTGGGAATCCAGGCGAACCTCTAAAGAGAGAAAACTATGTGAGATAGCATCGCACAAAATTTCTATGACGATGCTATATTCAACCACATTATTCATGGATGGCCCTAGGCATACGCCACCTGAAGACACCAGCAGACCCTCGGGTGAGTAAACCACCCCAAGCGGTGGAATCCAAGTTCTGTGTATGACGACTAGCTTCATCTGTGAATACTAGGTAGATCGAAGACTCCATTGACATCTATCAATAAAGGGAAAACTTGATAATCAAGCCAAAGACAAAAGAAAGGGAAAATATATGTATATACACTAAATTACATTAGTATACAAAGAGTTCTTCTCAAGCCTAGGGCTCAAGTGTAATATCTTTTCAAGTAGAGTGTGGAGGAGGAAATTGAAGTATTGTCTCAACCTTAAGAGGATCTACCATGATCCGGGTCTCAGAAACTAAAAATCCCAAAAGAAAACCAGACTTAACACAAAAGACACATTTGTGAGGGTTTAACCAAATTCTATAGTAACGACATCTTTCAAAAAAAAATCCGAAGGTGTGTAACATGATCCACTCTTTTGCGAGAGTGAGCAACAATATCATCAAGGTAGGCTTCGATTATGTTCTTAAGTTCATGAAAAGCCAAAGTCATGGCACGTTGGAAGGTTGCTTTGGCGTTTTTAAGGCCAAAAGGCATTTTTCGATATGCAAAAGTGCTCCAAGGACAAATAAATGTCATCTTGTGTAGGTCCTCGGGTTTGATTTGGATTTGGTTATACCCTAAAAATCCGTCCATAAAATAAAATATCTCACTTCCCACACATTCGTCGAGAATCTGATCGATGAAAGGTGTGGGGAAGTTATCTTTAGGACAAGCCTTGTTCAGGTCACAAAAGTCCATACATACACAGATGGTTCCTTGCTTTTTATTCATAGGAACGGGGTTGGATACCCATTCGGTCAAGGGAACCGGGTAGATGAAGCCAACATTAAGTAGCTTCTCCACCTCTTCCTTAATAGCAGGAACCTTCCTAGGATTTATAGCCCTAAGAGGATGTTGAACAGGTTTATCATCTGGATAATTTCTAATCTCATGTTCAACAATATGAGGGCCGATCCCTGGCATCTCTTTATATGACCAAGCAAATACATCTCAAAATTCTTTGAAGAGTTTGGTGTCGATCAAAATTTCTTCTAGCGAACAATCTGCACCTATATTTACGTTTTCGATCTTGCTAGGGGTACGAGAGATATCGATCGAGATAGTAGGATAAATACTTTCCATGTTTCCTTCAACATAAATGTCATATGTATCAAGTGGAACTATGGTGTGACTGACTATCTCACTCAAAGTAGATCGAAAGTCATCTTTCTCGATTCTTTCAAGACTTGGGAGAAAATAAGATCGATGATGCATATCATCCCAAGGTCTCTCAGAACCATTCATGGCTTCGAGGATGGCTTCATCCAAAGGCAAAGTATCATCTAGGAAATCATGCGAAGAAGACAACGAGGTGGCCATTACAGGCCTAAGAGCAGGATCCTTCTCATCCATAGGTGAGGTAACAGGATCGGGATTGGCAGAAGAGTCAAGAACAACTTGATACGCAATCTCTATTGTCGATAGTGGCATGGCCATGCCATCATGTGACTAACCTTCAAACGACGAAGTCAGGGAAGGTAGGGTCCATGGATCACTAAAATAGGAAGTGCGGAAAGGAATGGACCTCCATGTCGAAGAAGGTATACTAGACATGGCGTAAACGTGGTGATTCGATGCCGAGAATTTGAAAGTACCCATAAGGGAAGAATACATTCCGACACTGATATTCTCAGTTTCCGGTTGAGAATTGTTGATCATAGGGATCGACGGTCCGACAGATGCATTAGGACTAGAGTATGCAAAGGATAACTAGTCGATGGTCATGATCTTCCCTTGATGAGGAAAACAAATTGTACAGAAGACGAATGATACGACAATGACCATAGCATAGGTCCAATTGTGACCTAGTAACAGGTTATAATCCAGAGGCGCATCAACTACCTCTACCTCCACCTCTACTGTCTTTCCACCTAAATGGACCGGAAAGGCAAGGAGAATACCGTGAGGGAGGAAGGAATGACCATCAAATGTAGTCAACATGTTCGATGACTTGGAAAGGGTTGGAGAACTGAGAGCTTTCCAACAGACTAGGGACATCACGTAGGTGGCAGCACCTTCATCAACAACTGCACGTTTTATGGTATACTTGGAATACTCCACGTGGATTTGGAAAACCACATGGTAAGGTAAGCGAGGCTTCACATCTGTGACATCAAACTTGAAAACATTTGATCCACTGGGTTCTAGAGCTCCTAAAGTAAAGAGTAAGGAATTCCTCTATGAAGCACACATCTGGAGTACCTCCAAAGCTGACATCACACAAGGGGTTTGGCCCATATCTTCAACAATAGAGTAGTTCTGGGCAGCTCTAGCATTAGGATTGTGGGTAGAGGGCTTAATTACTCCTTTCAGAATACGAGGAGGTGGATCTGGTTTCTCAATCTGTAAGTTCATCTTCAGAGGAGGAGGGGGAGCTTCTAGACTAGAGTTATCTTGTGAAGAAATATAATCTCGAGATCGAGTGGCTACATCGATTTTCACATCGACCATATTGATACATATGCAGTCGTCATCTTGCAACGGTGGGTTTTGACTTCCACCATACGCATTTCTAATGTTTGAAGATCTCAAGGCTAAGTGCTGGTTATGTGGGAATGGGTTCGTCAGCACAGCGGGCGGTAGATTCAAAAGCCTCGCAGCCTCCACAAGTTTGGGGCATAAATGTGTAAGTTGGTCAATGATACAAAGATTACAAGGAAACTTCACCTTGCATTTCTCTTTCTTTCCCTCTCCAACATTAGCATTCAGCTTCCCATTATTATCTTTGTCCTTGGGTTTATTACCGTTTTTCCCACCCTTACGATTGTTTTGACCTTTCCTTTTATTCCCATCTGGTTTCTGGTCACCATTTGGGTTTTTTGACGATTGCACATAATGTACATCCACTGACTGAGTGGGGTTGGAAAACACAGACGAAGTCGGTCCTCCAATAGACTGATTTAGAGACAAAGTCTTCAAGTGGCTCATCACTGAGTCTGCAGACTTTACATTGGCGGAACCTATAATGCCATCATCATGAGGTCTAGGTTTTTTCCTAGGGTCGTAACTTGACTCCGGTGCTTTTGGAAGAAGTTGATATAACATCCTAGATTGAGCATATATAAAATCTAACTGCTGGGCTCCAAAGATAAATTCTTCCTTAGTGGTGACCCTGGAAGTAGCAACATCCTTCGATATAGGAGGGTGCAAATACTTTAGGAATGATTCTAAGATAAAGGCTAGGGGTATAGGAGTCTTAATCAACCTCTTCTGTCTGCGCCACTCCTAGATGTGAGTGGCGGTGTCCTGGTGTAAGGTCGACAAAAGTTTGAGGCCAACATCATAACGAATGGGCAATTGAAAGTGGTTAACAAATACCATCACCAACTGATTAAATGACCCATATGTCCCCCTCGGTAGCTCAATATACCATTGCGAAGAAACTTCAATGAGAGTGCATTGAAACAATCATAGTCTAATGGAATCGTCATTAAGGGAATTCGATGAGCACCAAAGCTGAAAGGTAGTGACGTGGTCACCAGGGTCCTCTCCATTCTCACCTTCAAACTTTGGGATGTCCGAAGGAAGTTTGGTGGGGATGGGGGGTCATGCGGGATCATGAATCATAGGGTCGTTCATTAACTTAGACAAATCTGGCAGATTGAGCTTGGCCAGAAAATGGAGACGGGGTTGTGACATCTGGCCCCAACCTCTCGTGAAAGATTGTGTGTGCGGAACTGCAGCCCATCCAGGATTCTGGTAAGAACCATAGCCCTGTCTGAGATTATAAGGCCCTCCTCTGGGCTGATTCATATGAAGTGGGTTGGGCATCATTCTAGTAGGAATGTTCTATTGAGGATTATAACAATTGCCCCCAGCTGAGTAAGATCTGGGTTGGGGGTTATGAAAATTTCCCCAAATCGAATTGGATCTGGGTTAGGGGTTGCCCAAAGGGTAAGACTGACCTCCTCTGAGCAAGAACCCGGAGGATTGAAGTGGATTTGTCACACCAAAAGTATTGTTCAAAATCGACATTGAGGAGGCAGGGATATAGGATGGAACTTGTCCACTAGGTTGGTTGTTCCATCCAGCCGTAAAAGGATTAGACCCGAGGTTAAGAGCAGGGACACTTCCTATATTAGGATTCATTTGAGGGATATGAGAACCACCAAATGAAAATGGAGTGTAAGGAGGTGTAGTGTCCCCAAGTCCAAGGCTAGCATTAGGGCTAGCAGCTGGGATGGCAGTCAAAAATTGCGAAGTGAAGTTAGGCATACCATAACAAAATGGAATAGAAGCCATAGGGATGGACTGAACATTGTAACTTGGTGAATGACCAATACCCCTAAAAGGGTTTGAGGCAAGAGATGAAGCATTAACTACAGGCCGAGCCATAGTACCAGTATGTGCCTTTGACACTGCAATTGTAGTGGTTGCAGGAGTCGAAGTGGCGCCATTAACTATAATGGGTATGGGAGTCAAAGAGCTCCCAGTGTTCTGGAGACTAGACTCAGTACTCATCCTTGTGGAACCACAAGTATGAAAGGTGGATGTGTGTGTACCACGCCTAATAACTCTACACCTTTTAGAAGGAAAGAACTTGAAATCCAGTGGTAACTGTAACAACCAACGGGACCGGTGGGGATGTTGGTCCGACTCCTTGACGACTTATGACTCTACAAATAAATAAAAATATCCTAAGTCTGACTAGTAGTCAAAGAGAATACCAAAATTCAAATGACCAATATGCATGCAAACAGGCTAAAGTGGTTGAGTGGCCTCCCTCGCTAAAGAAGGTATGTCTCATTCAAGAGGGACCTAAGACTCCCTGCTAAAGTCTGGACGTAACATAATCAGTTATAGGGGCCCTCGTGGGCTTAAGGACCAGTCGGTCAGATCCCCCCAAAGAGGTAATATTCCATAGAGGATGTGTGTTGTCTGACCCCTATCTCACCCAGGGTACAAGCAAAATAACCCCTACAAGTAACCTATGAGATACCTAAGTAAAGAAACTAATAAACCACTATATAAATGATGCACAAGAGAGTAGTCATAAGTTTGGATTACCGTATGGGAAGGGTAGCAAATCCAGAAACCTTGAAAGCACCGCCTCTCACAGAGGTATGGGTACTAGCAAGATCCCCAAATACGAATAAATCCACATAAATATCTCTGATGCTAGGTGAGTATCCGAGGGTTATCCCTTCAACTAACTTTGCGCGACCTTGTGATTAACTCCGGTGTGAGCGGAGCCTCCTGATATTACCAATTATAAAATGGATTTCTCAACTCCCTGTCTCAAACACATATGTTGATTTAATTTACTTGGAGAAGTTTACTCACAAAATCCTATTCCAAGGCACTAAATCCTAGACTAGTTTGTGCACCCTAAAAGTAAAATCGTGACTAATCAATTTTAGTTTAAAGCGTAAATTTTATTGGATGTGATTACTCAAAAGGGTATGGAAGTGAAACTCATGAGATTATGACTCTGCAAGAAAATAAATATAAATATAATGCAAAGTCTAATTTTAACTTTTCAATGAATGATATGCATATAAAAACAACGCAATTTTCAATTTCAACTCTGCAATTCAGAAGTAAAAAGGAATCTTTCACTAAATGCACTAAGCTAATGATAAAGATTCAAAAGACAAAAATGCCAAGCAATGTAAAATGCCTATTTTTTCGTATTTTCAATATACTAAAATGAAAATGCATGGACTGATAAGCAACCTGATATATAAATTGTAATGTGTATAAACGAAATAACTCAAGCAGAATACCAAGAAACAAAACAAACATCTTAGAGTTCAAGGACAAAAATAAAAAATGGAAAACAATGAGAAAGACTCCGCCCAAAAATTCAACTCCAAACAGGTTTCCTGTCAACCCAAAGAAGCTTAACAGGCACTACCGAGACCTAAGAAGGCTCAATAACTATGAAATCCCACCCAACAATCACAAAACCAAGAAAACATGCAAGGAAAAGTGGTATACGTGACTGTTTAGGAAAACAATGTGTATATACGCAGCTTGTAATGAGACAACACACATGTATATGCGACTGTCAACGAAAAAGGCCTGTACAAGCTTTAAAACAAGGCCAGACAAGGGAAAAAGGATGAAAACTCAGATCCAGAGTGAACCGAATCTGTCAAGCAGTGATACGACAAGAAACAAAAAGGAAAAAGAGCAAGGCAAGGAGAAAAAGTACTTAAACCCTTAGAAAGAAGATCTCTCCCCAGTGGAGTCACCATTTCTGTTATGAGGGAAAAACTCTCTATGGCCAGGGTAAACCACAACAGACAGGTATGACTTCAAAAATCTACTCAATTCCAACATATGCTATATAAACTAATGTGCAAGCGAGATAAGGAAGAGGCCTACCTCATTCCAATGTTTGAAGATGTCCAATGTTGAGCACTTCGACTCAAAGCTTTATACCTATGAAAAGTTCTCGACAAACAAGTAGAGCAAGCATATAGTGATAATATAAAAGGTTAGCATATTAGATAGAATAATCCATCAATAAACATTACAAATATGCCCATGGATAATAATCATATATTTGCACGATACCAATAGGACGGTAAAAGAGTATTTCTATTAATAAATGATCAGCAGAAGTGATAACATTACAGACTTCCGTGTCAGCACGGTTCGAAACCAAGAAACCAGGTTCCTTCCAACTGTGCCTCCACCACTTCAATCCCCCACCAAAGGCAAGCTCATAGAAGGGAGACAATGAGGTTCTCTCAACAATAGGGAAAGAGCTTGGGGGATGAAAACTGTGTTCAGACTTGAGGAACAAAGGGATGCAGACTCAATATGAAGTAATTTCTCCAGATTAACTTTGGTCTTAAAGTTGAATGCTTTCTCCTCTTTTCCATAGCTTAGAATTTCTCTTTGATAGCCTTCAAAATGCAACTGAAGGGCCGAGTCGGAACGTTTCCAGTATATGGAAGGCCAAGGATCAGATATCTCATGTCGTGACATGGAAACTGTTAAGCCCTAATATTGGCTCATTACCTCTTAATTGGGGCGTATTACATTGGGAATGTTATTTTATTTATGTTGGCTTTATTCCATTAGTTTTAATTATACCTCCTAGTCTCCTATATATACCAAGGAGACATTTTCATTTGGAATCATCTTGGAATTGAACATTTATGTGGGCATAAGGAGGTTGCCCCCTCAAAGAGGCTTATTATCTGAATTTCTCTCTTTTTCAAGGTGTTGAGTACTTATTCTGAGGTTTTTCTATGCTATATTGATATTTGGTTCCTAACATTTGGTATCAGAGCTCAAGGTCTTGGGGTTTCGCTGCTACATCTGAGACATCATGGAATTTTCGCTATATCTTTTTTTCTGCAATGATTCATAAGGAAATTCTTGGAGCATATTTATTATACAGATCAAGGTACATTGGGTTAAAATTTCAACTCCTGAGGCCTTATACTTTCGGAGATACAACCTTTGTAAGATAGGGTTCTGGAATCATCATGAATTGAGTCATTGCAGAATTTTCGCTATAATTTTTTTTTTGTAATGTTTCAAACCTTGAAATCTAGAGGATATTCTCAAAAATTAGTATTATATCTTTGGTAGAAATTTCAGCTTCTGGGTCATCTTAAATTTGTATATAAACCCTATGGAAGATGGGGTATCTGACTAGTCCTATTGACTAGTCTCAAGCAGGTGTTCCGGGTAAAACAATCATAAATTATTCCTAGAGTATAAAAATTGAGTGAGACTAATTGCATTAGATAGTGGACAACATGTAGTATTTCTGGTACGAGTTTCAGAATTTTATTTCAATTACTTTGTGCGGGCCACGCTATACAAGTGAGATCTCCTGGAAAGGCCAAAAATCAACAAGTTGTGTGGAAGTTACCGTAAATTCCACTTGGCACATCCAATTTTTATCAGACCTGTGGCATTGAAGATAAGAAATATCAGAGACCTACAAAAAATAAAATTTCATACTCAGAAGGTCCGGAATTTTGTAGATACAATAAAAGGAAGATTGTCTAGCAGAACCACCTCAAAATGAAGGTTTAAAGTGATACTTGGCCAACATGCCACCAAAAAAGGTAACTTCTACACCAAATAAGATTCCATACAATCCTACTTGGACTCTTGATGAAGGTGAAGAAATGTGTTGCAAAAGATTGGTACTATGGCATACAAATTGGAGTGGCCTGCATCTTCACGAGTACACCCAGATTTCCATGTTTCATGCTTAAATAAGGTTATAGGTGACAAGATCCCAGTTCAAAATATATTGCCAGAACTTGACGAGGAAGGAAAAGTCATATTGGAGCCTGAAGCCATCACTGACACAAGAATTCACCAGCTGAGGAATAGATCCATTTCAGAGTATCTCATTAAATGGAGGAAACTACTGGCTGAAGATTCCACTTGGGAAGATGAGTCTTTTATACAGAAGTATCCAGAGCTACTCAAGCATTGCAGACAACACTTGTCTCAAGGGGAAGGGCATGTTAATCCCTAATATTGGCTCATTACCCCTTAATTGGGGCATATTACATTAGGAATGTTATTTTATTTATGTCGGCTTTATTCCATTAGTTGTAATTATACCTCCTAGTCTCCTATATATACCAAGGAGACATTTTCATTTGGAATCACCTTGGAATTGAACATTTATGTGGGCATAAGGAGGTTTCCCCCTCGAAGAGGCTTATTACCTAAATTTGAATCTTTTTCAAGGCGTTGAGTACTTATTCTAAGGTTTTTCTATGCTATATTGATATTTGGTTCCTAACAGAAACCTGACTCCATTTTTGTATTTTTTGGCACAAATCTCAATGTACATGGGCTGTAGTGGAGCAACCAGCGTATACACATGTTGTATAGTAGATAAAGCGCGTATATGTGGAAAATATGTTTTTTTAGCTTTGGATTCATCAAAAAGGGATGACAAGTCTGCATAGGGAAATGGAAAAAGGCCCTTTGTGCAAGATAGAAATGGTGAGGAAAATCTTGTTATAACAACTCTTACCCCTCGTTGACCCACAATGTGTCCCAAGTATTTGACTTCGTTGGCCCTAAAGGAAAATTTGGTCTTTTTGACAAACAATTGGTTGTACTCTAGAAAATGAATGAATTTGTCCACATGGAGAAGGTGGGCATCCCAAGTGCAGCTGTAAATGAGGATGTCATCAAAGAAAACTAGGAAAAACTTCCGAAGGCAAGGTTTCAATATTTTATTCATGAGACTTTGGAAGGTGGATGGGGCATTACAAAGGCCTAAAGGCATGACCAAGAATTCATAATGACCTTCATGAGTTCTAAAGGTTGTCTTTGGAATATCTACCTCCTTCATCCGGATCTGGTGATAGATTGAATGAAGTTCTAATTTTGTGAAGAAACAGGCACCCTGGAGTTCATCCAACAGATCATCAATGACATGAATGGGAAAATTATCCTTGATGGTCAGTTTATTCAGGGCACAAAAATATGGACACATGTGCCAAACACCTTCTTTCTTTAAGACCATCACTACTGGGAAAGAATATGGGCTAGTACTGGGATGAATTACCTCGCCTCTAGTAATTCCTGTACTATCTTTTCTATTTCATTTTTTTGAGAAAATGGATACCTGTAGGGACGTAAATTGGGGGGTTAACTGCCTGGATGGAGAGGGATGCTATGATAATTCTCACCCTTGGAGGGAGGTAAGTTTGTTGGAACCTCAAATACCCTAGGTTACTTGTCCAAGATTAGTTGTAGGCTAGGAGGAACTTCAAGAGAGGCCTGATTAGTGACCTGGATGGCATGAAATTGAGAAATCACACCATGGTGGCCTTTCTTCAATAATTTTTCCATCATGTGAGAGATGATGATTTTAGGGGAGCCAACTTGGAGGCCTCAGAGGGTATAGGTGTGAGCCTCTTGGGTGAAGCTCATATATGAATCTTGATAATCCATTGTAATCAGTTCAAGGGTACGAAGCCATTCCACACCCAATACAATATAAAAAATACCCATGGAAATAGAGAACATGTGGGTTTTTAGATGATAATCAACCATTTGGAGTTTGACATTCTCACAGTGGCCTCCACACTTCATCGTACCACCATTTGCAATAAGGATTTGAAAATAAGAAACTGGGCGAACAAATCCATGGAGCTCCTCAGTGAGTCTGCAGTAATTATGGGTGCTACCACTATCAATAAACACCATGACTAACCTATGTTTGATGTATCCCTTGATATTCATTTTTTGTGGGTTTGGAATACTCGAGAGGGAATGAAGAGATATGATGGGTTCCTCTAGTTCCTCAGGGGTTGAAACTGAATTATCGAGGTGGACACTAAGTTGTGCATCCTCTTTTTCAAGATCCTCATCTGATGGCATGTCTTGATGGGAAGTGGAATATGACGCATCAATCTGGAATAACTTTTGTTCCCGACATTTATGTCCCGGTGAATACTTTTCATCACAATTATAACAAAGTCCTTTATTGTGACATTCCACCATTTCTGTTGGATATACCTTTTGGACCTTCAAGGTTTGTGTCAGAGCCCTGGGAGAGGATTACTAGTGAATGCATCCCTCATGGGTTGGGCCTGAAGAATGGTCTCTTATTCCAGTGCTAATTGGCATGCCTGTGATTAGGTAGTGGGATGATGCATGCTCACATGAACCATGATGGAATCCTTTAAGCCATTGAGAAAAATTCAAGATGAAATTCATCAGATAAGCCCTTAGTTAAGATTTCCAACTGTTCAAATTTCATGATGAAGTCTAATACTAGGCCAGTTTGTCGCAACTTAGTGAGCCTTCCCAAAAAATGATATTCTCGATCAAACAAGAACAAATTGATTTGGTGAACATGTTCCAAGTGGGTAGTCCTGGATAACATTTCTTATGCCACTTCCACCACTACCAACATTCTTGATCCAAGTACAGAAACCCTACATGGATTTTGGTTGCATCATCTTGAATATCATGGAGGGAAAAGTATTGGTCTTTGATAAACCCACTCTGCTCAGTTGGATCCATCAAATTTATGCATGTCAACTTTGGGCACCTTAGTCCAAGAATGGGGAGAACCCCAAGGAGAGAGGAAAGAATGAGTATGCTCATAATGGGAAGAGTGATGGTCCTCTGGAGTGGGCTCAACATTCTTACTCTTGAGGATTTGTTCCATCTTGTTGAATTTCTTTTCAAGGGTGGTTTGGACATCTGTGTGGAGGTATTCAAGTTTCTTTTCTAGGTTGGACACCTTAGTCTCCAAGTGTTCTTGGTTCTGAGAGTGGGAAGTAGGCATGGTGAAGGCTTAGTGAGCAGATGAGGTGTTAGGATGGAGAGATGGGCCACAAAAAATGATAGGTACTAGGGTGATTAGGACAAAGAGAGGAATCCAATGGGATAGGTCTCAAATAAGGGTGTACCAGAAAGGGTTGGGTCCACGAAAAAAAAAGGATTAAAAATGAAGGCTACCACTATGATCATAATGAAGAGGGTAATCTAATGGAATAAGTCACAAATAAGGGTGCAACCCAAATTCTGTAGTGTTGCAAGGCCCAAATTCTTAATAGGAAAAAATGTGTAGTAAGTTCTCGACGAGAATGCATGAGGTAAAGTTGCACGACAATAGATCTTGTCTGTTCTATTTTTGTTTCTGTCCCAAGGGTCAGGGTATTTAGGGTTTCTACAGAGAATGGTTTTCCCTCTGTTGTAGCTCTTTGATATACATCCAGGGTCCAACAGTAGTACTCAACCCAATATCTCAGGGCACTAACTAAGGAGGCTAGACTATGCCCTTAGCCATACTACCCAAATACCCAGGTACTAGAGAGTATCTTTCCGAGTGTTGTTCTCAGTGGCACTATAGAATTCAGATGGTCAATTGGTTTATCTATGGAGGGCTTCACAATATCTAGGCCGATCCGTATACAGGTGCTTTATGATGTGCTACCACTCGGAGGGGTACCAACAGGGGTTACAAGGTTGGGCACTAATGTGCGCTTAAGTACCACTTGTAGTTCCTGCGTGTATGCTTCCCCGACTGTGAATTTATTCATTGAACTATCCAATAATACTCAAGACAAACTATCCAATGCCTCCTACTCTTATTTATGCTAATTCTATCTTCTAAGGAAACTTCTTTAGGAAGATATTTCTAGAAGCGGAAGATTCTATTAGGTCTTCTTACATTGACTTATTATCCTTTATTTAATAGGTCTTATTAACTAATGTCGACCTCTATTACATAGAAAACATATCATACTAACTAATGACCCACAAATAGTGGTTAGGATCGAATCATAACAGTGCACAACAAACACATGATAATTATATATAACATAAATTAATAGTTAAATAATGCCATGAGAAATTTTCTATTACAGGAAAAGAAAATTGTCAATAAAACTAATGGACAAGAACATGAGTTTTCTATTACTAAATCATCTTGCCACTTGTCATGATCCCTTTACCATGCACATGGAGCTAGAAATTCAAAATCTATAATTAAAATGTGTCCCGCGCATGTTGCAACAACGTTACTGCATGTGTTGCAACAACTGTTCCAACACTGTGTTGCAACAACTGTTCCAACAGTGTTGCAACAACTATTCCAGCAGCAAAAAAGTGTATTACAACAATAGGAAATTGACACTTATTCCTTCTTATAATTTATTAACTTAAAATTTATTTTTATTTTTTTTGGTTGATGCGGATTGCTTGAGGCCAAATATGTTCCTGCATCAATAACTAATAGCTGTAATATATTTAGTCCATATCTTGAAGGTCTTCAAACAAAGGGTAAATTTTCATGTCCCATTTGTGGTCCTAGGATAATATCGTTGTTCAAGAAGTTTAGGAAAGGAGGTGTTTGATGAGTATAAGCACTTCCTCCCTAGGAACCATAGGCATCGAACTACCGAAAAACATATTTTCAATGGAAAAGAAGAGACTACAATAAAACCATGAAGAATGACACCTCACCTATGAAAGTTGGAATATAATGGAAATCATCAAGGTAAGCAATTTAACAATGTATCACACAAAATGTTTTACAATTTTTATTTGTATTGAATTCTATTTACTGTATCGAACAATTATTGTTGTTATGTTTCATAAAGGTCATCAAGTCCACATTGATGGGATTCCACGAGGAATAAAAATTACCCCATACAATTCAATAGGTTTCCCTACTATGAGAACCTACAAATAACTCATTTGTTTGATACAATGCATATCGGGAAGAATGTAACCGAAACATTGTGAAGAATCTTAGATGGAAGGAATGACAAAGAAACAATTGTCAAAATTTGTAGTGACATTGAGGAGGCCAATCATGCAATGCACAATTTGATTTATTCAAATAACAATGTTGGAGACTGAAATAGTAGTCTTCCATGGTTATTTACATAGAAGGAAAGCAATGTTGTAAAATAGGTGATTCAAAAAATTTAATTTCCCACGGGATTTTATTCAAACATAAAGAATATCTTAATGAAGAAAGGTGTATTTGGTGGGGTAAAAACTCATGATTGGCATACCTTCATTGAGGTAGTTATTTTGGTAAATTTCTATATTTGTATAAATACTTCTTTTCAGTATTTTTTTTTTTTTTTACTTTTCAAAAAAATAATGATTCTTTTTTTGTAATTACAATGTGTTCTACCTCTATCTCTCGCTGTCAGCTTTGACAACAACGTAAAATAAGTTATATATGATATTGGAAAATACATGAGGTAAGAAATTTTTTTGTTGCAAAACTTGTTTTCATGTGTTTTACTTGAAAAGTATATGCTTTGTTGTTGAAACCTATGATTTTATTGTATAATCATGTGTAGGTGGTTGTCATATAAAGAAATCCATAAAGAAAATATAAAATATTGAAGGAGAGAAATTCCTCGGCTAATGTGTGAAATGCAGAAGTATCTACCTTCGACATTTTTCACTGCTCAAAAACACTACTTCATACACCAAGTTGAGGAGATTGAAATGTGTGGACCTGTGCACACAAGGTCAATGTGGATTGTGGAGAGGCACTTGAAGTCATTGAAGGATTTCGTTAGACAAAGAGCACCTATTGATGGTTCTGTGGTGGGGGGATATATGGTATATCAATCCTTGGTGTATATTAGTCAGTATCTTCCTAAATTAGCAGCAGGAATGATGGTGCCTCACATTTGGGATGTCAACTCCATCAACAAATTTGAAGGGGAGGTCTTGGTCGGGAAAGGTAGAGTGAGGAAAGTGAAAGGTAATTAGATGGTAGATGATATCTATAATACTTTTCATTATTAATTTTTATCTTTGTTGTATTTATTTAAATTTTATTCTTACATCAATTATTAATCTTTAGTATTGTTAGTAATTTTGTATTTTTTTT